>APFE031434969.1:0-29621 GCA_000404065.3 Pinus taeda
AGTATTTGATATCATAATCATAATGCACGCATGTCCAACCTAAATTATTGTAATTAGACGTCTCTAAATCCAACAGTAAATGCTGAGCAGTATATGTAGTTATGTCTGTGAGAGAATATTTACATCTTCATGTCTCAAAAAAAGCTAATTATTGGTGTACATACCACGCAGGAAAGTCTAATATATATTATAAATGAAATAATTACAATGATGTTTGGCGAGTGCAATAAGAGTCTATGAAAATCATGCAAAGATATATACAATGTAGCTGTCCAAAAAACCTGAGTTCAAAAATGTAACAAAATTGAAAACTAGGGCTTGTCTGCCCTATCAATTGTTACTGTTAAACCCTCCCTCTAGAACAATATAAGAAACAAGCAAAACGATTCATTTCTGAATAAAACTATTACAATCTAGGTGTCTGTTTAGACTGGCCAGCGATGATCCGATGTAAAGCTTTGACTGGCGAGCCTGCCAGAACAGTTACATGTCAGGTAGCGTGCTCTACATCTTCTCATAATGAAAAGAGCAGCCCAACAACTGGAATCTATTACAGATTTGTTGGCATAACTACGAATTACAGCAAGTGAAACAGAAAATAGCAGTCTACCATCACTCCCCAGAGTGGATGTTCAACTTTCACGCTTATTAAAAATATACTCATTCAGTGGGTTATAGGAATTCTAGGGGAAAAAAAGACAGCCATTGACATTGCTATGCATTCCTTGTTCTAGCGGTTCAGTGGAACCAAATGCTTGATTGATAAGAAAGTCTGCCATTGCCGAGTTGAGAAGACTAGAGTCAGGCTGTGTATGACCAATGCCATTAAGAGTTGCATTCTAGTGTGCTTGTCCATGTTTACTTGAATGTGAAAACAACCAAACTGTTTTGCCTGAATATGTTAAGAAATTATATCTTTCCGTCAAGCATTTATTCATTAGATAATCTTATTTCTCGCTGAATTTGTACTCTGAAATTAGTCCATTACCGAGTAGATATTATAGGGAGGAAAACTCGTGCATGAAACCTAAATGCAAATACCACTCTGGGCTGACAACAACAGCGTAAAAGGGAGCGGTTCGAGAGCCACCCTCTCGTCTAGATCGAGATTCATAGCCTATTATTTTTTTGGTTTCAAACCCAATAACATATTGAGTAGGAGATCTCTTTGAAGTTGGGTCTTGCTTTCTATCCTTCTTAGCACAGATTTCCCTGCCTTTCTTTTGGTCTTGACCGAGGAGCGAGGAATAGAGATATTTCTTCTTTTTCACTAACTTCTTTGTATTTCTCTGAAGCACCTAATTCTCTTGCTCAAATAATAGTTGACAGTTATCGGAAGAAAAAAGAGTTGTAATAGGGAGGGGCTTAAGACTACAGCTACTACTAAGAGATGGGAAGACTAATGCAGTTGGAAACTAGAGCGGGAAGGAGTAATAAGCCGCATAGGCACGAAAATAGCACTAATAGGGGACTTAGTCACACTGACAAGTTAGAGAAAGGTCTAAATAAATTTATGGACCCAAAATTTCTCTATGAGGCCGCCTTTAGTTTAGTTTTGAATGCACCGTTGCTAATATAACTTGGACAATATGGCACATACGACTATGGCTAAAGAGCAACTGAAAGACACACTACAAGTTGAGACATCCCCCTTAGGTCATAGATAAATTTAGTGATTCCAGAAGCACTCAAAGAAGGGGCAGGCATTAGTCCAGAAGCACTCACAAGCATTAGTCTAGACTTTGCATATGCTATATAAGCCTGTGTAAATGTGTTAGAAAATTTGCACAGATGAATCTAGCTAGTGAAGGTTGAACACACAGCTTTGCAAAGCAAAAACACTAAAAGAAAATCGAAAGAAGAAAAGAATGATTCATTAGAAAATAGGTTACAATGCTCATGAAATAGCATTAGTGGGTGAAGATCTCAAGGTAATGCACCATAGTGGTGATCAATGAGAAAAATCAACACCTACAACAAGTTCTGGAGAGAACTAGCCAATTGCAAAGTGAAAGAAGGAGCAAATCAGGGAGCAAATCATGCAGAAGAACTAACCAGTTGCGGAGTTAAAGAAGGAGCAAATCAAGGAGTAGATTATGTAGAAGGAATCTTGCATGTAGTCCCATGCTCTAACTAAGATTTTGCATGTAGGTGTGTAGTAGTTCCAACACCCCACCTGAACACCACTATGGGGAAAAATAGAAAATGGGCCCTGGCAACTAAGGCCAAAGGTCACTCAAAATACAGTGCAACTTGTACTAAAAATGAGGAAAGAGGGAAAACCTCATGGGAAAAAACCCCCCTCAAAATACAATGTAATCAAAAGAAAAGAGGAAGAAAAGACAGTTGCTAAGCAACTGTGTCCTTCACTCCAAGACGATCGCGCAGAGAGCGAAACTTCTGCTCAGTGAATGTCTTGGTGAAGATGTCTGCAGTCTATTCTGCTGAAGGACAGAACTGCAAATCAATGACCCGATCATGTTCTAAGTCTCTGTTGTAGTGCATATGGATCTTTATGTGCTTCGTCCACTGCCGCTGTACTGGATCCATACAAAATTTGACAGTGCTCTGGTTGTCACACCAGATGACAATGGGCTGGTGGAATTGGACGCCCAACTCAGTGAGGAAGTGCTGTAGCCACAGAGCCTGAATGGTGATGTCGACTACTCCTCTGTAGTCGGCCTCAGCTGAAAAGAGAGTAATAGTAGCCTGCTTCTTGCTCGACCAACAGATAGGGCCAGATCCTAGACTGAGTGAATATCTAGAGGTGGACTTGCGATCAATGTTGTCTCCCGCCCAATCAGAATATGTGAAGCCAAGGAGATTCAATGCAGTGCCTACTGCATAATGAATCCCGAAGGTGATGTTGCCCTGCACATATCGGAGGATGTGCTTGGCAGCGTTCTAGTGTAGCTCATGTGGCTCCTGCATGTATCTGGAAACTACCCCTACTGCATATGAGAGATCTGGTCTGGAGTGGGTGAGGTACAATAAGCTCCCCACTAGCTTTCGGTAGAGAGTGCTGTCAACTAATGGAGTGTCACCTCCATCCTCAAGGCGGACCCCAAACAGAAAAGGAGTTAGTGTTGGCTTGCAGTTAATCATGCAAAATCTCTCGAGGAGATCCCGTGCATACTTAACCTGAGAGAGTTTGATGCCTGTGGCATCCTGGCTGATCTCAAGACCAAGACAGAAGTGTAATGGACCCATGTCCATCATCAAGAACCTATCATGCAAGGCCCTCTTGACTGTAGCAATGGCTGAAGCCGAGTTGCCAGTGATTAGGAGATCATCCACATACAAAACTAAGATAAGAAGAGAAGTATGTGTCCTGAGCATGTAAACATTCGGATCAGACTTACATATTTCAAAGTTTTGTGATAAGAGAAAAGAATCCATCTTCGCATACCAAGCTCTCGGGGCCTACTTAAAGTCGTAGAGAGATTTCTTCGGTCCGCAGACCAAAGATGAATCCTGAATGAAACCATGTGGTTGCTCCATGTATATCTCCTCAGATAGGTCTCCGTGAAGAAAGGCACTCTTCACATCCATTTGATGTACTTCCCAACCCAAGGCAGCCGCAATGGCAAGTGTAAGGCGTATGGAATCCATCTTTGCTACTGGAGCAAAGGTCTCGTCATAATCAATGCCATGCACTTGTTGGAAGCCTTTGGCTACTAGCCTTGCTTTCCGTCTAGTGATTTGTCCATCTGCAATACTCTTGGTCCTGTAGACCCATTTGCATTGGACAAGTTTCCTTCCTAAAGGAAGGGGGACCAGATCCCAGGTCTGGTTCTCAAGGAGGGAGTTATAGTCCTCCTCCATGGCGGACTCCCAAGATGGATGCCCAGCAGCCTTAGCATAAGACTGTGGATCAGAAGACTAAACCAAATGACAATGCTAGGATGGCGATGGTTTAGTGGTAGTGAGGGCAAGAGGAGGCTCAATAAACTCTGAGCTAGTCCTCTGCAGATCAGAATTATCCCCCACAAGACCATTTCTAGCAGCTGGGTGGTCTTGTGTATATATCTCACGTAAGCTCCTTGTTCTTTGATTTATGATAGGGGAATATGATTCACTACTGGAAGCCCGATCTAGGCTTGGATGTGGATCATCATATGCATGCACTAGATTTATATCTGAAGACTTTGTCTCTGCATCTGCATGCTCTGCCACAGCATCTGCATGCCCTATATTTGCATCTAAGTGTACTGAGTCATTATCTCGGACATGCGGTAGATAAAAGGTGTCTGCATGCGACACTTGAGGTGCATGTGAGAGACTTTCCTTAAATTTGACACTTTGTTCAATGATGAGCTTTTCCATAGAGGAAATCAGGAGTCGGTATCCCTTCACACCATCAGGGTATCCAACAAAGATGCACTCAATGCTCTATGGATCAAGAGGTTTCCTCTTTTTAGAGGGGATCCTGGCCCATGCTCTGGAGCCGATAACACGGAAGTGGGTGACCTCCGGTTTAGTGCTGCTCCAAGCCTCAAAGGGGGTCGGATCCTTGAAAGACCTATAAGGAGATCTGTTCTGGATGTAGTTAGCACAATTAAGTGCTTCGGCCCATAGCTTATGAGGCAATGACTTAACATGCAGCATGCAGGAAGTCATCTCTTTGAGAGAAAGGTTCTTTCTCTCAGCAACTCCGTTCTGTTGTGGAGTGTATGGGACTGTGTGCTGCAACTGTATGCTGGACTGAAGGCAAAGGTTATAAAGTGTTTTGCTAACATATTCCCCCGCGTTGTCTGTATGGAGGGCTTTGATCTTTCTCTCTGACTGTGTCTCAACTAGTGCCTGGAAATCTTCAAAGTGCATAAAAACTTCAGATTTGGCCCTGAGAAGATACACCCAAGTATACCATGAGAAATCATCAATAAATGTAAGCACATACCTTGCTTTGTTGAGAAAGGATGAGAAAAAGGCCCCATGAGATCACTATGGATCAGATCTAGAGGAGAGGATGCTCTGTGAGTCTTGCCAGTGTCAAACTTTTCTCTAGGATGTTTGCGAAGGACACACCCTTCACAAACGCCTTTGGAGAAACTGATATTTGGCAAGCCTTCCACCATCTCATTCTTGCTTAGCTGCTGCATATACATGTAATTTAAGTGACCAAACCTCTCGTGCCAAAGCCTACTACTATCATCAACATGTCTAAGCAATAAGGAGGATTCAGGTTCAATAAATTCAGAAAATGTATACAGTCTGGCTCCATTATTTACCTCACCGGTTGCAATTTTGGAGCTGTTATGTAGGTCATATATGTTCACTACATCTGGAGTGAATTCCACTCACTTTCTCGTGCCAGAATGAGTGATCTGATAAACTGAAAGTAGGTTTCCTGAAAGTTTTGTAAGATGAAGCACATATTCAAAGCTTCCGTGTAAAAGTTCCACTCTACCTTTTCCGGTGACCTCAATAGGTGAGTCATTTCCCATGAGGATGGGAGGTCCTTTGCATGCATCCAAAGAGGAATAGACTTCCTTTGCAGAAGCCATATGATGTGATGCACCAGAATATATAATCCATGCATCAAGGGAAGAATTAATTGAAACTAAAGCATGAAAATTGTTACCTTTACTGTGTGGCGGATCCTCAGTTTTCTTCTTGGCACCCTGAGGGGTCCCCAAGGTGGTGGGCTCCAGTATTGCAGAAATAATGCTGCAACTCCTGGGGCTCCCTTCTTTACTTTTATCAACCCGGTTGTTCGTAACAAACTTGGAAGCGACGGTGCTATATGCACAAGTACTATCTCTTGTCGCGGCTGTCACTTGATCAGCTTACACAAGTCCGCTAGGAGATTAAGCCAACTTCTATGAGCTCTTAGAAGAAGCTTTTAACTGATGGATGAAAGCTAACTTGAAGGAGGCTAATCTACTCGCAGAAAGAAACTGAAAAGCTGAAAGGAAGTGCAAACCCTAGCAAACCCTAGTTTTACCAACTAGCCCTACTGATGCAAGAAAAAGGATGAACACTATTGAGAAAGATGCCATTGATACTGCGGAAGGTTAAGTTCATGTGTCTAAGCTACTGTTGAAGTGAAATCTGAAGAGAAACATCTTTTTGTATTTTTGAGTGAGTTGGCAGAATTATTATGCATTTTCTTTCACTATTTTTGACTGTGCAGAGGGTGATTGGCAAAAGGAAATGCTTGTAGGAGGTTGGGAAGGTGAGAAGAGGGCCTAAGAGGTCCCTAGCATCCTTCCAGAGAGTTTCATAGTGATCGGATCTCGAGAAACTGCTTTCGTTAGCTTCTACAGGAAGTCTGCAGGGGTTCTACAAGATGTATTGTAGCTTCTACAGGATGTTCTGAAAGGGATATTTGAAGGGTTGATGGTGGAAGAAAGGTGAAGATGTGGGTATGGAGGTGAGCTAAGGGTGTGAGGAGGCCTTAGGAGTTGGTGAATACGGATAAAGAGTGGTTAAGGTGTTGGGTTGGTCTGAAGATAAGAGAAGCAATGTTGTGTAGGAATGTAGGGACTAGGGCAAAGGGAGAAAACGTAGCAAATGAGAGGCGAGAATCTAAGTTGGAGGACGAGGCGGGTTGCATTGATGGGGTAAGGGTAGGAGAGGAGGTTTCACAGACGCTATGCACGTGATTTTTCAAAACTAACCAACAAAGACTAAGAAAACCAAAGGTCTAGCTATTTTAACCTAATTTGACCTAGACATCAGCAAAGAAAGATGACTAGAAGTTTATTGGCAACGAATCATGTAAAACAACTATGGAAACCAAGCAAGAATGGATCTAAGCATGAAATCACAACTGGTACCAACTTTTGCAACTAAGAATCTAACACTAGAAATTGCATGAGGAAGCAAAATTAGTGTTTTTGTGGCGACAAGAACACCTTGGTCTCAGCTCATGGTCCCACAGAAGGAGAGGAGAGATCAAGGGTGCTTGTTAGCCTTTTTTTGAAGATTTTCGTTGTTATCAACCTATCAAATTGATCGGAACATGAAAAACTATTTCTATCATCAAGAATGGACTAAATAACTAAACAAGATTGTAAACTGCTAGCAAAAATTAATTAAAGGCAGCAAAAAAATGTAACAATACACAAAGGAGTTCCTTGCACTTGGGTTGGGCCCAACCCCAAGAGCTATAGGCTCCTAAGAAGAAGCTCAGAACTGATGCCAAATGAAACTACTTTCCATTACTCAAAAATAACCATGTCAAAGAAAGTTTTACAGCAAAAGCTACAAAATGAGCTTGAGAACCAGTAGCACTATAGTGCATAATACAAAATGTTCAAAAAGTAACCTACAAAGGTTGGAAGCCTTCCTTCTGATACACTACGAGGGCCTCCAACAACCCTCCTTAACTCAAGGGGCTCAACTGCTCAAACTGCCAGTGATCAGTCACTTTACACAAAACTGCTCGGCTGCCCTTGGGAATCCTTTTCGGTGGCCTGTTGAACTCCGAGCTGAGGGTGGAGAATTCAAGGAAGGGGCCATTTAGTGCAGGAGACACCCTTCCTATGAATTCTCACCCTTGTTCCTTCATGCTTGGCTGTCATCTGGCTCATAAATGCTTGGCCTTGGTCCAAAATTTGTCCAAAAATCTGCAAGAACCACGTGTTAACCTTCTTGGTCAAGTGACTATTCTCATTCATTCAACTAACATATATATACTCAAAAAACATGCATAAACTATGAAAAATGGTGGATTGATGAAGAACAGTTAGGCAAAATGAGCCCAGTAAGTTACCCAATTTCGGGGCTCATCACAAGGTTGTGCTTCTGAAGGATTTCTGCAATTTGGTCAATTTGTTTCTTCATGCAAGAGGATTCTAGATGGAATCATCTTTGACAGTAGGTGCATCTGTTTCCTTTCTTCCCTTTCTCATTTCTCAAGCCGGAGGAGTCATTGAAGGAATTGGTGTACCCTTCCTTCTTTGGATGGGAATGCGTTTTTCCCTTGTCTTTTTACTGCTGATTTTTCTGATTTGAATTAGATCTATGATTTTTATTGTGGCTGCCATCATACACAGCAAGTGCATGCGCTTTTGGAAGTTTGATTTTCCCCATGCCAATGAGTTTATCTTGTTCAAAAGTAAGGGACTCCATGAACTCTTTGAGAGAAGGCATAGTGTAGGATTTACCTGTTGTGAGCCTTATTGAATGAAATGTAGACACAAAGACGGAGTATTCCAGTCCGAGCTTTGACATAATAGAGAGAAGTTGGCGACTCTCCTCCTTGGATTTGTCAATTCCACAACCCTTGAGTTGTAGCAATAGATCATTATATTTGGTGAAGAATTCTTGAATTCTTTCATAGTTCCGTGGATCTAATGACAACAGCTCCACTTCAAGTAGATGTCCTTTCATCTCATCCTGTTTCCCGTAGAGTTCTTCAACCTTTTCCCAAATCTCATTGGGAGTATTGCAGGTAGATAGATGAAACTGTAACTCTGGGGAGGTGCACATGCATATGGATCCATTGGCCTCATCCATGCGGTTGAGGTACCTGGATTTCTCTATGGCTGAAGTGGATTCCACTTCTGTAGCCATGGTAATCCTGTACAACCCTTTTTGATGAAGGTATCGAGCCATTTGGTCCTTCCATTCGTGATTGTTGTACGGTGTTAGGATCGATGCTTTGGGAAACTCCATTTTTCTGTCAATCTTCGATCTCCAAGCTGTAATACCTGCAAAATAAAGTGTTGGTGCACCTTTTATCTAGCAACCTATGGGCTCTGATACCATGTAAATGTGTTAGAAAACCTGCACAGATGAATCTAGCTAGTGAAGGTTGAATGCACAGCTTTGCAGAGCAAAAACACTAAAAGAAAATTGAAAGAAGAAAAGAATGATTCATTAGAAAATAGGTTACAATGCTCATGATATAGCATTACTGGGTGCATATCCCAAGGTAATGCACCATAGTGGTGATCAATGAGAAGACTCAACACCTACAATAAGTTGTGGAGAGAACTAGCCAGTTGCAGAGTGAAAGAAGGAGCAAATTAGGGAGTAAATCATGCAGAAGAACTAACCAATTGCGGAGTTAAAAAAGAAGGAACAAATCAAGGAGTAAATCATGCAAAAGGAATCTTGCATGTAGTCCCATGCTCTAACTAAGAGTTCGCATGTAGGTGTGTAGTAGTTCCAACATGAAGCTACATAATCCTGGCACGACTGCGTAGCTCGCAGGATGCAAAAGAGGATCATCCACAATTCGGTCCACAGAATCTCCAAGTTGTAGAGATGGATACACATGTATGGCTCTATAGCATTTAGAACTTTATGCCAACGTAGTGGGCTTGTTCATGCTCACTTGAATATGAAAACAGTGAAACTGTTTCACCTAAATATGTTATGAAATCATATCTTTATATGAGGCAATTATTCATTAAAAAAATCTTGTTCCTCTCTTCTTTTGTACTTTTAAATTTGCACTATGACATTGCTCTCCAGAAGGAGATTTCTCATTGTGCTTGAAGATCTCATGACATTGTGTATGAACAATAGGAATATTTTATATTAACTTGTCTCATAGAAACAAAGAAATCCATGCCTACATTCTTAGTAAAACTTAGTAGAACTTGGAGCCACAAAGGGTACTCAGCTAGTTACCCTGCTTTTCACTCCAGACCTAAGTTCAGTTCCTTTGGTAAGAGTCAATGGTTCCAGTGGTAGGTGGTTGTGGGGACAAATATACTTGGTTGGGTCTGGGAGGGTGAGGTGTAACAATATACACTAACTGGTTTACTATGGATGACATACACTGATGGGTTTATTATGGATGCCATCCACAAAATGTGGGATAGCATCCCTAGGTGATTGTTTTGTTGAAAAAAAAGCCTCATAGAACTTGATAGCATACTATTTGGTTTGTTTATAAATGGCAAGATGGATATGCTGTAAATATTAATGGGTGTGTATGGTTGGGTAGGCATTTAGAACATGATGTTATTCTAGTGGGCTTGCTCTTGGTTAATTAAATGCTAAAGTTGTGTTGTTGTTTTACATCAAGAAATTATACTCAATCCATAGGCTTGTTTCTCACTGACTCTGTTGTTCTAAGTCAGTGTTATGGCACTGTGTGCTTTTAGGAGTTTGATGATTGTGCTTTGAAGATTGCACAGTTTTGTGTATGAATTCTTAAGAAAATTATGCATTAATGCAACTATCAACATGAATAAAGAATTCTTATTCAAGTACACATATGTATGAATGTATGTAGTCGAGCATAAGTGATCAATTCTTGTAACCAACCTACAAGATTGATACATGTAATCAAAACATTTGAGAATGCACCTGACATACAAGGATGTATTCTAGTGACATATAATCAACATGTAAGCGACATATAACCATATGAAACCAGTCATATACTTTCGACGATGCATCCCACAAAATCACATCAAGTTCCTCATGACAACCTTACTATAATCATGATCAACATGATGCAATACAATAAGTGCATGGAATGCAAGTGTAATAGACACACATGCAACTGACATGCATGCATGATCGAGAAACTTCACCCAAGGAGAGCACAACCATGCTCTGATACCAATATGTAACACCCCCTCCTCTCAGGTCCACCCAAGTAGCCGACTAGCCAGGGTAACACATGTGATGAGAGAAGCTACTACAAGGGATTCAACTTCCCTGGTGACCTTAAGGAAATGGAATGGACGGAACATATCAAACAAACCCACCCACATCATTAACAACACTCTCAGGAGACATGCCAACCACTCGAACATACTTTGCCTGAGTTCCACTAATGATTTAAGCCTTTTAACCCCTGGTCACTCTCATGCTATAGGCATGACAACGTCCAACAACTCAAAATCGTGCTCATAGGCCTATGTGTCAATGACTGTGGACTTTTCTCAGCAGACCTGCCCTAGCGACCCTGAGATTTGAGCCACTTTTCTAGCCCAGAATCCTAGCTTATGCCTAGAACTTACTACAACCTCCAGAATCCATCAAAGACATGATAACAATGCTAATAAATTAAAAATCAACCTCAGGACTAACCCTAAGCATCCCCAACTAGGATTGGTATTCTATCAAACACTTAGCATCAATGCAACCTACAGGTCTAAGATACAAGGCAGAGCATAAAATGACTATATGAACTTATGAAACATAACTAGAAGGATCACCTCCTTCTCCATTGAACTATTATATCATCAATTAGGTCTTGCATCCATCCATTTAACGATTACAAGTAAGTACATGAAATAACCATGACACCAACCAATCATTTAACCATGCATATAACCAACATAAAACCATATAAATATAACAGATATGATAGTTATTAAATCCACATTTAAATCAATGCAAAGTAAGAGAATTTAGATTTTATTAATCATAGGAAAATCCAACAAAGTTCGGAATTTGCACGTACCACCCGACCATAGACATGGCTGAACCAAATCTCTCTTTCAGCTAGTCACACTCATGCCATATTCCAAGCATGAATGTGGGATCTCACAGAATAACCAATCCAAAAAAAACCAAGGGAATCCATAGGTTAGACCACCGCCATCCTCATCAAACCGCGATCACACTAAAATCGGTGCTCCGAACACAACCGAACCGAACTTGGAATGTCATCCAGAGTCCATCATTATCCTTAAGGATTTTTTCGTCTCCTAGTCTCTCAGTATTTACCGCAATCCAATACCGGATCACTATGCCCTAAAATGTGACTAGTCTCTTAGGATTTACCGCTATCCAAACCCATATCACTAGGCCCTAAACCGAGACTTCTCCCTCAGGCTTTACGTGTATCCTACCAAAACTGGTCAAGGGATTCCTACGCTGTTGGGAATGAACCTTGAGACCACCTCCACCCTAGATTCTGAAATCCATCCAACAAGCCAAAGCTCAAAAACCAAGATAAACATCCCAACACCATGACATCTAGAGAAAGGCAAGGCTAGGATGAAATTGACTGTCATAACTCGACAAAACCATGCCACTGATAGCAAGAGAACCATACACCAACATGCAAAGCCATGTACGTCCAAACCAGCTAGGAAATCATGCATGCAAAAGGTTACCTACAAGTATTCCTGTTGAAGCTTCTTGATCCTGATTTCCTTTCCTTGATCCTTGCTTTCCTTCCTTTCCCTTTGCTTGATTTTTCTTCCTTGATCCAAAGCTAGAGTGCTCCAAGAAAACTCTAAGTGACCAAGAGTGAGTGAGAGAGAGAGAAAATAATGAGAGAGCTCCAAACTTGAACTGAAAAAAGGTTACCAACTAATCCTCATAAGCCTTTTTATTAATGAGGCATTTATTTTTTTCATTTTCTATTATTTTCCTTCAATTTCCTCCTCACATGCAACATGTGACATTTCACCTTACTTTTCTCCTAATTTCATTTATTTTCATAAATAAATGTGCCAAAATGTTTTTTTGCATTTTAATGCCTTTGCCTTAGCCTTTACTAATTTTACTTAGCTAAAACACACATCCAATGATACCCACTACGATATCTTTGTCCAACATTCAGCTTGGAATAAGTGTCCCTTATCCATGGTCTTATTTTTCCTTTATTAACTTCTCTTACATGAAATTTCATGAGGGTTGTTACAAGTTGAGCATGGTTTGTTGCTGAAATTATTGAAGAAATTTCCATTAGATCATCGATCTGGCTTGGGGATGAATATTGCAAGTGATTTTGGTTGTAATGAGTCTAAGGTTGGGTGGAAAATCAAAGTCCCCCCTTCAATTTTGTCATTTGTGTATTGTAAATGAATTATTTTAGCTTAGAGCTGTGCAGTTAAAGATTGCTCTTGTGGAATTCAATGTGTAGCTCTTAAGAATGTTGCATGGTGTAGAATTTTTGTAGAATTTTTCTACAAATTAGTCAACTCTGATACCATGTAGAAATTCCCCACCTGTAGATCAACCTGGTAATGCAATGTACTAAAGCAAAGCACTTGATCTACTTCTACAAACAATTTAGTGGAAGCTTAATCAACCATGAGCAACATCAATAAGAACACATATAACTGATAAGAAGTAATAATCACACATAACATAGAAGAATTTACCCGGGGAAAGCACCTGCCTAAAACCCCATTTCTATATTATCATACAAGTGGAAATATAGTCCGCATTACACAAAGTCTTAGCTTGGAAGCTATCTAGCTCTCAGTACAATCCCTCTGCTGCTCATAGACAGTCAAAGGCTTCTCACAAACCTTCTCCTATACCCTCTAAGCCTCCTATTTCATTGTGCAGTTTCCTTGAGGTCCAATGATACCACCTATGTGAATTGGCCTCTTCATAGACTCACTAACCTCTGATCTAACTGCACAAACCTGAAGGAGATAAATCCTCATCATGGATGTGTTTCCTTTATAGGAAAAATATTCATCCAACTGATAGTACATTGTCCCACATCTGATCTCAACTGGGTCTCTGACAGAACTGACATGCAACAGTTATCCATGAGTGAATGCTCGGTTATCTAAAATAATAGTTGTCACATGCATGCAAGCATCAACAAACTATATTTCATTATCTTAACAACTTGTTAAAATAATTTAACTGGACTCCACTATTTAGAACTAAGTAAATTGATTCTCTCATTATAGAACTCATACTTATTCCCTCAATCAGTGGAGGAAATTAAGGATAAATTCCTCAATCAGTGGGACAACTCATGTGCATGCTCACAAAGACTTCAAATTCGAATTTCCTTAACTAACTAACTCAACTGAATTAACTAATTAAAATTTCCAACTGTTGTTAAGACCAAAATTAATTTTACTTCCTATAGATAGACTAGGGACTGCTATAAATAGGAAGAGACCCAGAAATGCGATTTTTAGAACTTTCTATTTTTAGCAGTTTCACGTTTCACCCAATGTGGCCAATGAGCTCACTGGCCAAACTGCTATTTTTAGACATGATATTTTTTGGCAGGTCTATTTTTAGTACATTCTAAATTTAACATTTCTTATTGCACATTTTTCAACACATGGTGGTAGGATGCCAATGCATGAGGTTTATTGACTGAAATGCTTTAACGATGTGTATCTTTTCTTATAAGTTTTTTCATGCATTTGTGATTTAAATGCCCGAGTTAACTATTTCTTGTATATGGAGTGCATTATGTGTTTAATGTGTTGATAAATGGCTTTATTATCAACAAGGGATTCCCTTCTCCTATGTGGAATTTAATGGTTGACCCCTAAGTAATCGTCTCAAGAATTGGTTTATCCTTATGTTCATTCTAAACATGCAAACTGCTCTGTATAGCTGGAGTATGAAAAGCAACACATAAATATTTGGTAAAATGCATCTGTAAACTCTCTAATAAATATGGTAAGTGCACATGTAAACTAAGCTTGAGAGTTTGCATTTTAGTTGTTAGGCCTAAATCTATGAATTTCATGCTCAAGAACGATGGATCTTATTCATGAAGAAGCATATGAATATATATTAAATGCAAGTCCAATGGGCCTAAGTGTAAATGAATGGACATATCTATCATGATTTTTATGAAACTAATAGATTTGGTTTCTAGGCCTTATTTTTATGAGTGCTATGCTCACAGGAATATCCCTGTTGTCATCTATATATATATATATATATCACAACAAATAAATGATGGGTAGAGGCCATGCAAATCTCAGTATGTATAGCTAGATGGGCTATATTCACATATGTCATGGCTATAGAGGCCTTGGGAAAATGATCTTCCATATAAAAATATAAAAGCTTTGATTATGTTAAGTGCGTGAGAGTTGAAAAATCGAAGCCCCTGAGGAAATTAGGCCTTGAGCCTTGTGCGCCTATGTAGCTAGCTACCATGACTAAAGCCCAGAGTAATGAGGCTTTAGAAACATCTATTTTCCCTCTAGATTTTGCACTAATGGATGACCCTGGTGAATAAAACCCATGACGCCACCCCAACTCTCCTACCCTAGTGAGGTATTGTGGTGCCTGTTGCAAATCTCATTGGGATTTTAGCCCCGGGAGTTTGTGGTTCTCGCAGGTCCACTGGAATGGAGTTATCTGCCAAGCGATGCATACAATTCATATATTAACCAATGGGGAAACGCTTATGTGTATGCACGCATAAATGATGTGGATGATCCATGTAAACCTTATGCATTCTAACAATGGTATGAGGAATAATTCTTGTTATTGTGTGGTTGGAGCCAGCACCTTCAATATGTTTAGGCAAAGTGCAGTGTTCCATGTCAGCAACAAGTGTGAAGCTACATGCACTATATTATGTATCTACGTGGATGGGATATCTTTGTCACCCTTATGATTTCAATCAAAGGAACCCAATATTTTTGCAAATAGACTAAAAAAGAATTCCTAGGACTTTATCCTCGAGATGACGTGGCCTTGAGGGCCCCGCTTGTCTTATTATAGTGTTGAATGATATCACATAAGGAGGAGGAGGAGGGGTCCATGAAGGAGGTTAGGACGTGTGTGATTTTATGAGTGCTCTCAGTTGATGGACATGGCCACATGGCTATATGGGGTTCCATATAACCCTAGAGGTTACTCCTTGACGGTTTCACATGGGACTATGAAGAAAATCCCCGGGATTTTATTCTCAGGGTAAGGCGGTAAAGAGCGGCCTACATGCCTCCCATTTTGTTATATGTAAATATATATTAAGCTTGGGGAATGGGGATCCCATGGGTATTGACTGCCATGAGCAAGTTGTGAACTTCGATGTCGACGATGACTTGGATAGCCACATATGCACCACGTGAGGATCACATAGGTGCCATGTGGTAGGCCAGAATGACTTGGTCAAAGTTAATAGGCCAAACCTTTAAATGGATATATATTTTGATATGGGATTCAGATTGAGGAATTTATATCATTGGAAGCTCTCGATGAGATAAACACAATAGATTTGTCCATTTTAAGTTTCAAAGAGTCTAAAATTGATCCAAAATTTTAGACCCTTCTTCATGACTAGAACCTTGGAGATCAGGCCAGCATAGTAATTGCCCTCTTTCTAGCTTAGTGGTCGATGAATGGTAAAGGGGTGCATTACAACCCTATCACTAATGGTTAAGGATGATTAGCTACAACATGTTGCAAGACTTCAATTCGACAAAAGATGAACATGTTCCTAGAGTACAAAATACCTACTCCAGCTAGATGTCATTTGTATGTTTTCACATGTGTGGTGGATAGAATGATCCACTCCACTCTTTATGTTTTGATCTAAGCTACAACCCTATGATACCATACCCAATACCTTATGCCAAGAAAATGTTACTCTTGTATTTAGTTGAAATGGAAAATGAGTAACAATGACAAGGAAAAGGTAGAGACTTCCCACCACCTAATTTCTTGTAAGAAAAGAAGTAGTGGAGTCTCAAATCAACTTTCATTTCAAGAAGATAGGGAAAGAACTCACTAAGTGGGAATTCTAATGAGTTAGGGTAAAATGGCTTTCCCATGCAAGTTGACCCTTCCCCTTCCTATAATTCCTTTCATGTCTTCCTTTTCTGCCTACAATGAAGGTGTAACTAAAAGGATGAGGACACATGTATACACATATGGATGGATGCATGTTAATATGACACTACACGAGATGACATGATAGCACATTCGTACACTTTTAGAGGTCCCTAGTAAAATCCTTGAGGTAGGCACTTGGACTGCTTGCAAGCCCTGCATACCTACCCCACAAGGCTTTTTTGGTATTTGATTTTTCCATTTAATTTCTTTTGGATTGCTATGATATTTTATAAGTGACTTCAAGGTAGGTTGATGCCACATGTTTGCACTAAGTTAAAGAAACAAGAGTTAGGCGGTGGTTAATTACAATCTAGATAGCTTTGGTAAGTGGTTAAATTTATCAACTATCAAATCCTACAATAACTAACGAGGGTTATAGGGAAACTTAGTGCATACCACAAACAACCCTACTTCATCACCATCACCAAAGAACATAAATAAGGAAATCCCAAGTAACAAGCACTATAGAATTAGAATTGTCGGATTTCTTTTGCATAACATCACCATTAAAGATTGAACAATGTGGAGTGAAGTACTCTTCTCAATATTCTCAAATAGTTAAATAAGATTAAATAGGAGGCATCAATAATAAATGACCCGAGTAAAACTCAATGGAAACTTAACTAAACGAATTGAATTATAACTCGCTATGACACCTAACAGGTGGTTAGAATTAGTTTCTCCAACACTCCCCCTTAATTACAACCACAAAAATTTAAACTAAGATGCTTGTTGAACTGAGTCTCAACTAGGCTTGCAAGAAACAAAAATCAACCTCAACTAGATTTCGTTTTATTTTTCTTTTCTTCCAAATCCTATATCCTCTAAATTGTTTCAATTTTTCCTTTTTGTTGCAGGTTTCAAATTTCAGACTCTTCAATTGTTGGTTCAACTCTTCCATTGTTTGATTTTGTCTAAGCATGCCCTCAACTTTTTCAAAATCGTCTTGTATATGAACTATTGCCACACATGTCATCTTTTTTTGTGTACTATTTGTCATCAATATTTTGCTACAACATAAGTTAATAATAAAAAATATCTCTTGAGGACTCCAATGCCTAAAAACATTCATTAATGTTTTGATCATCCAAGTTGTCTTCAACATTTATTTATGCAACTTCAATGCAAACTTTATCAAAACATGGTGTTGCAAGCCATGCTTCAAGGAATTTTAATTCTTATTCATAATCATCCTATTTACCAACACACTAGAAATCAATGGTAAGTTTAAAAACATTTGTAGAATCATATTGATTATGTTCTTTCTGCTCTTCAATGAAAGCTTTCTCCTCTTGTGCTTCCTTCTCTGCCTCTGTTGCTTACACTTCTTTATTAACATGCGTTGCTGCACACAGGTTATCTTCCACTTGGTTTTGATACCTATGTGGGATTCTCTCACCGAATAACACCATGTCAATATGATGTTTTTGTCGCATAATATGCAACTTTTCATCTTTGGCTAATGGTTCTTCATCAAAGCTAGTATCAACAAATTTAAATGATGGATTCACCATAACAATGGTTGCTCCCGAATGGAAACTTCGTTGTGATCAACAAGCTATATTGTTAGATTCACTTTATTTTCATCCAGTTGTGGCTATGCATAGTGGGATTTAGGAGCATATGTGTGCTCTTTCTCTGCTTCCTCTGTAATTTCCTCACAATCATCATCCAATTTTAAATGGGATTCACCAAACTCTGCATATTCAACTTGATTACTCCCCCTTACACCAAATCTCCTTTTAAGGGTATCCCAGGCCTCTTTAGCTATCTTTGCATCGCCAACGAGGGGAAGAATGTTGTCATCTATGCATTTATTTATGCATTTTAATGTGAAGACATTTTTTTTCCCTTTTAACTTCCAACTCGTTCAAATAAATTTCAAAAAACTCTTGTTGTTGCTCTCACTGTCTTAGCCTCTTGATTTTTCTCATTTGTTGAGCACTGACTCACTATGGTTCAATAAGCAAATCGACCTACAAAAATAGCGGCTTCCTAAAATAAAAAAAATTCTGCAGTGGAGTGGGAGAGTTATTTCCATTGCGGATTAATAGAATGATGGGTGGAATGGCGAAATTGATGGACACATGTTCTTTGGAAAAAAACAGTTGGCAAATGGTTGAAGACGCTTAAGTTTAAGAATATGAATAGACATACATTTTAGAATGGGGTTTGAATATATGTTTTATAATTTGTTTTAAACATATTTCCGAGAGCTGAAAAAACACTTGGCAAATGGTTGAAGAGGCATAAGTTAAAGAATGTAAATAGAGATACGTTTTAGAATCAATGAGGCTTGGAATATATATTTTATAATTTTTTTAAATACATTTCTCACTAATCAACATACATGGTTATCAACAAGAAGCACAGTGAATTTTTAATCATGCTTTGTAAAAAATTAATATATGTATGGTTTAAACATGTGATCTAGACATGGAAGAAAGTTACTATCGTGAATTTCATTCATTTATTTAGTTACGAATATACTGGCATCTTTCAATTCACGCCATCCGATCAAAAAGATTACTTAAGAAAATGATTAAGTTGCCAATTATGATAGGGGGAGACCTATCCACCTAATAAGATTACATGAGATACATCACGAATAAATGACCAGAATAAAACTCAAGTGGAACTTAACTAATTAAAATGAAGTGAAACTTATTATGGCACTTGGATTAACAACTATGATACCAAGTAGTAAGTAGTTAGAATTATACCTAGATCTCTAGCTATTTACAATGGTTGGAATTAGTTTCTTTCACACTCACTTAAAACTGATAAACCAACTTAGTCGTACACTCACTTGAAATTGATAAACCAACTTCCTCAAGCACTTTTGATGTTAGAATCCAATCAAAGCCAATTGCAAAATTGTAACCCACGAATCCACCGGCATTAAATACATTTATATGACCATAATGACATTCACATAGGATCTTAAAGGCGATTAATGACATGCTTTTTCCTGGTGTCTATGGTAGATTTCGCGGTCGAGCTTGCCCTGGTACTACCCAGCAAAACTCGCGTGCATTGATCAGCCTGTGGTTTGGAATCGGAGAGGAAAGAATATGGGGAGCTTCCATGATCTTCAAGCATTAAGCGATAGGAGTTCGAGACGGTTTTCAAACGACAGCAATTTCAGGTTCGTTATTAGTTCCTCTCAGCGTTTTTTTCCAGGTTGAAGGATTTTTCAATCTTACAATGGAAAGTAGCAGTTCTTTAAGATATGTGTTCTCTTACAAGTGAAAATTCATGTTTATAATAGGAAATATTTTTGTGGATTGTTGGTGTCAATTGTTATTATATAGAATTATAATATCCGAAAAATTAGACAATGGTAAATTGGTGAAATGAAAATGCAAGTATTACATATCTTATCCCAATGAATGCCCTGCCACTGTTAACAGTAATACGTGGAACGAACGACTTCAATTCTAGGAGAACTCAAGCTAACCAAAAGATCAAACCCGTATAAACGGAATCTAGATGAATCTGACATTAAACAACTGCAGCACCTTTCCTTGCCTGAATTCACAATTACACAACAATTTATTACGGAATGGTGGTCACTCACGGAATGATGTTAATTTATTAATGTGGTTGGTAAATGTAGGTAAGATTTTAATTTTATTTTTATTTTTTTAATTCACAAGTGTAGTTTTGTTTTTACGGCAAGTAAAACAAATGTAATGTTTTGGTTTTTTTTAATATGGAAATGTAATGTAAAACACAACAGTGTGTCAATTTTTAACAGAGACAGAGTGTTCTTTGTAATGCACAGCAGTGCATAGATAGTTTTTTTTCTTTGTAATACAGCAGTGTAAAACCTTTCAAGAAAGAAATAGTGTTACACACAGAAGTGTAAAATCTTTCAAGAAAGAAATAGTGTTACAGCAGCGTTAATTTTTGTGCAGACACAGCAGTGTAAAGAAAGTGTGTTGATTTTTTTCATAGGAGACAGTATTTTGCTTTCTGTAATGTACAACAGTGCAGACACAGTGATGTAATTTTTTTTTAACCGAGTGAAGTTTTTGAACTGCCTCTGAAGCAGTCTTGTTGTAATCCCTCTGTTAGAGGAAGTATTCTTAATGAATACAAAGTCCCTTTTGTTATGCGTTGTTGAAACTCTGTTATCAGAAAATATTATTTTTGTTTCGCTGCATCAAAAACAGTGTTGCTGAAACACTGCATTCAACAATTGACGAAACTGCGTTGTTGAACACCGTATTCCGCAAACGATTATTTTAATTTCCTGTGTTAAAAACAGAGCATTGTTCTCTGTTTTTCTGTTATGGAATTATCAGAAATTCCCTACATGGTATCGGAGCTTGTCCAGTCTCTTTGAAGGTGTCAAAGAAGCTGAAGAAATGAGTTTTTTGCTGTAGCAGCTTCTCTAGCAGAGTGAAAACAGTCAAGAAAGGATCCAGGTATTTCTCAGATTAGTTTTTTGTGTTGCTGTTGAAGACACTCAGTGATTTTTAAATACACAGTCAAGTATTTGAATCATAGTTTAGAGTGCTGGAATGGCTGGCTCTAGCACTAGCATGGGTATCTTTAATACTCAGCGCCCACAGTGTAATGGGAAAAACTATGACTATTGGGCAATAACCATGAAAGCTTTGCTTGCCTCACAAGACTTATGGGAATTTGTTGAATATGGGTTTGAAGAACTAGCAGATGAAAATGAGTTTAACAGATTAACTCAGACAGAAAAAAGATCTGTTGAAGAGCAATAGGAAGAAGGATTCAAAAGCTCTCGTATTTTTGTATCAAGCAGTGCATGAGAGTGTGTTTCCAACGATAGCAGCAGCCAAGATATCCAAAGAAGCATGGCAAACTCTCAAGACAGCCTATCAAGGCATGAAGAAAGTGAAGACGGCAAAATTACAGTTGCTGAGGAGATATTTTAAGAATCTATGCATGAAGGAGTCAGATACCATTGACTCATTCTTCTCACATGTGATTAGTCTGGTCACACAGATAAGGATTCATGGAGAAATTCTTGAAGAAAGGAGAATTGTGGAGAAACTGTTGAGGATCCTACCCTCAAAGTTTGATGTGATTGTCACCACCATAGAAGAGACAAAAGATCTCTCAAACTTCTCAGTTGATGAGCTACATGCATCACTGATAATACATGAGCAGAGGTTGAGTAGAAATGAAAACTCATCTCTAAAGCAAGCCTTTAAGACCCAGATGTCTTTTGGAAGAGGAAGAAGTCAAGGTAGAGGAAACAAGAGAGGAAGAGGCAGAAGCCATAACAGAGGTGGAAGAAACAGTCTAGCAAATGCTCAAGGAAGAGGCAATAATCCAAATCAAAACCAAGGCCAAGGCAGCAGCCAACAAAGTGGACAACATCATGCTCAAGGACAAAGGTATGAAAAATCCAATGTCCAATGTTATTATTGTAAAAAATATGGGCATTATGCAAATAAACGTAGAAAGAAGCAGCAAGATATGAGTAATAGATCTAGTGCAAATATCACTAGAGAAAATATCATCTAAGATAATGTGTTGATAGCTTGTAATATGGCTGAAACAAACAGTGATGATATATAGTTTCTAGACTCCAGTTGCAGTAACCATATGACAGGAAACATAGCCCTGTTTTTTAAGTTAGATCAGAGTGTGAAGTCATAAGTCACACTTGGGACTGATAGTATAGTTTCTGTTATGGGAAAAGGTGAAGTAAAAATCTTTACAAAGAAAGGTAAAAAGAAAACCATAGCAGATGTCTATTATGTTCCTGGAATGAAATGCAACATCTTGAGTATTGGACAGCTTGTTCAAAAATGGTACAATGTTTTTTTGTGAATGATGTATGCACCATCATGGATAGAACACCCAGCGAACGATGTATTGCTGAAGTAAAGATGACAAGGAACATGATGTTCCCTCTCAGAATAAATGCAGATTTGAAAAATAAAGAAATAATAGCAGCAGTGACACAAGAGGCTTTCCAAAGCGTACCAAAGGATGAAAATTGGTTGTGGCACTTGAGATTTGGACATCTCAACTTTGAAGATTTTAACTTGTTGAGTAGATAAGGAATGGTAAGAGGATTACCATTGATAGAGAAACCGGACAACCTTTGTGAATGTTGTATCTTGGGGAAACAACACAGAGAAAAGTTTTCATCAAGGAAAAGCATAAGGGCAAAGGCACCCCTAGAGATTGTCCACTCAGATTTATGTGAACCGATGCAAACTCCATCACTAGCAGGCAGCCAATATTTTCTAACATTCATTGATGATTTTACTAGAAAAACTTGGGTTTATTTCATGAAGAACAAAAGTGAAGTGTTTGAAAATTTTAGAAATTTCAAAGCACTTGTAGAAAACGAAAGTGGGTTGCATATCAAAGTTCTAAGCACTGATAGAGGAGGTGAGTATATCTCCAAAGAATTTCTACGCTTTTGTAGAGAAAATGGAATTCACAAATAGTTTACCACAAGGTACACTCCGCAGCAAAATGGAGTTGCTGAAAGGAAGAACAGGACAATCATGGATATGGCGAGGAGCATGTTGAAGGCAAAGCATTTGCCAAATGATTATTGGGCTGAAGTTGTACATTGTGCAGCATACATTTTTAATAGATGCCCTACAAAAGCAATGATGAACAGAGCGCCGGAAGAGCATGGAGTGGGAGAAAGCAAGGAGTCACTCACATGAAAGTTTTTGGATGTGTGGCTTATGCATACATTCCAGATCAGCTAAGGAGGAAGTTGGACAGAAAAGGGGAGAAATGTATTTTCATTGGATACAGTGATGAATCCAAAGCTTACAGGTTGTATATACCATCTATTAAGAAGTTTTTTGTGAGCAGAGATGTTCACTTCATGAAGAAGGAAGCTTGGGATGGGAGCATAGAGAAAACAGTAAATGTTAAAAACTGTTTGTCTCATGATGAAGATAATGAGGAGATGGCTGAAACACATCCCCAAACAGTAGCACCAACATAAGGACAGCAAGGGACACCCTTGAGAAGAAATGAAAGTGCTTCTCCAAGCACACCACAAGGAGGAAATTCAAGTGCTTCTTCAAGCACTTGTACACCAAATGAAAGAGGTAAGAAGTTCAGAAATTTAAGAGAGATTTATGAACAAAAGGCAGCAAACGAAGGTATGAACTCTTTGTTTGCTCTATATTGTTATGTTGATGATCCTATTCATTTCGAAGAAACAATTAATGATAGGAAATGGATAAAAGCTATGAATGAGGAGATTAATGCCATAGAAAGAAACAAGACATGGGATTTAGTTGAACTACCAAAAGGAAAAGAAGTCATTGGAGTTGAATGGGTTTATAAAACCAAGAGTAATGTTGAAGACAAAATAGAAAGACACAAGGCAAGACTTGTTGTCAAAGGGGATAAACAGCAGTATGGGAGAGACTATGAGGAAACTTTCGTACCGGTTGCTAGAATGGAAACCGTGAGAGCAGTGCTATCCATAGCAGCACAAAACAAGTGGAAAGTTTACCAAATGGACGTGAAGTCAGCATTCCTAAATGGAGTGTTAAAGGAAGAGGTCTACATTGAACAACATCCAGACTATGAAAAAAAAAGCCAAGAGCACAAAGTGTGCAGATTGAAGAAAGCTCTTTGTGGGCTGAAGCAAGTATCAAGAGCGTGGTACAGTAGGATAGATTCCTATCTACTAGAAAATGGATTTGAAAAATGTGAGGGAGAACCCACCCTCTACATCAAAGAAAATGATGGTAAAATGCTAATTGTTGTGTTATATGTTGATGATGTTATTTTCACAGGTACTGATGATTATCTCATTGAAAATTTCAAAACAGTCATGAAAGAAGAATTTCAAATGACTGACATGGGTTCGCTAAAATACTTCTTAGGAATAGAAGTAGAATAAAATAGAAATGAGATTTTTATCTCACAAGTAAAATATGTTAATGAAGTGTTGGCAAGATTTAATATGCAGGAGAGCAAAGCAGCGATCACTCCCACGGTGATGGGATTAAAACTTAGCAAAGAGGACAGTAGCAAGGATTTTGATCCTAGTTTGTGTTAGCCTCCTGCTCATAGCAGGTATTCACCTTTCGTGATCGACATATGTACAGGTCAAATATGTCATGCTTTGCTTACAACAATGTTCCATATTTGAAATTTGCTACTGTGGCAAAAGGGCACAAAATCCTCAAGCACAAAAGTCATGTATTCTTGAGGACCATGGACCAGGCACTATTTAAACATTTCTCAAACATGTCCTCTTACATCGCCTCAAAGACACCAACTGTGCACCATCCAAAGTCATATGAGCATTTGTCTACTATTTCTACTTTGCCAAAAAGAGGCCTGCTAGTATTGATAATTCAGATTTAGTTGTGGATGTCAAGTGTGCTTCCTTTGGGTGCATGTGTTTCCTCTTAAATTCTATGCTCCAGCAGTTTTGCCACTTCTTTTTTCCTGACAGCAACAGTAGAAGCTAGTCCCCTAGAACCATTCTGGCCTAGCTTTGAGAAATCAATTAAAGGATTTGAAGCAACAGCGCAAGACGGAGTTGAAAGGTTTGATCCAATAAATGAAGAGTTTGATCCTCATATGCACATGGCAGTATTTCAAGTTCAAGATGCTAGTAAGCAGCCTGGCAGCGTGGCTGTGGTTTTAAAGAGGATTGTGAGTGAAAAAATGCAATTATTTTCTCAATCCTATTCTATATGTTTAATTCCCAAGTCATCTCTTTTCTCCTCTGTTTCATCACCTGAAATATCTGTTGCCAAAAGTAAATCTGAAGGTTTCTCTATCAAGTGTCTAACATCTCGGGCATCAACACAAGAAATATTAGTAACTAATTCACAGGCTCGTCCTGAAAGTGCCATGGACAGATTTAGTTCCCTTTCAGCTACCAATTCCTCTGACAGTGAAACATTTTTATTGATATATGCGTGGTTCATTTTACTCTGGTTAAGAATGGCATCTGGCTGAAGACTAAGAGAAGTATAAAGTTCAGAATCCTTTTCATGAGCTAAACCTTCAGAGAAATTCAGTGCATTATGATCTTGGTCTGCCTGTGAAACCTTGCTCAGCATATCTTGTTCAGACTTTCCACTATCTTCCTTAGATTCTGAAGCTAATATGTGAATTCCAACCAAATGTTCCAAACTTATTATTTGCAGTGTCTCCAGGTAAAAATGTCGACAAAGAACCTCAATCATACATAAAATCATGTCTTGCGCAATTGGGCACGAGCGTAGTACTGAAAATGTTACAGGTGGTGCAGTTTTGGGCTTCACCTAAATTCAAATTCCTTCATTGCTCTAATACTTTGTATTTTGAACTGCGGAAAAGAGTCGACTTCCTAAAAGCTACATTGCGAAAAAGAAACCCTTCAGAAGCCTTTTTTACAAAAACAAAAGCCGTTATTGTGTAAGAAGTCGAGATGTGTCAATAATGTATGTATGAAGTATTGGAGGCTATGCAATAATGATCTATACAAAGCTGGCTGTAGATTTCAAGGACATCGACAAATTCAGGTGATCATAAAGGCGGCCTCTTTTCTGGGGGAATGCTTTGCTTGTTCATGGAGAACTTAAGCTAAAAATGAGTCAACAGTTGAGGAGTTTTCTTCTCTCAAGAGATGACTCATTTGGTGAGAAGGGACAAAAGTGGCAGTTCGATGAGTTGAAACTAGCAGATGCAGAAAACAAAATCTCAGCACTTTCAAATGCAAAAAAGGTAGTAGAAACAGAAAGTGACCATGAGATACAAAAAATCAAGGATGATCTGGCTGCACGCACTGAAGAGTTAAGAGGAGCTCATTCAAGGGCAGATGACCAGATTTACAAATTACTGAAACAACACGCTCAGTTGAAGCACTTAAAGGAAGAATATGGCTGCTTGCTCTCTCTTTTAGCACATGATTCTTCCAGGACGCAAGAGGTCTTGAGAAGTGTGGAGCTCTCTTTTCAAGATATATTAAGTCAACTTGATGCTTCAAAAGGGTTAGAGTTGCCCAGTATCGATCTTATGAGTGGTTGGACTTATCCTAAAGTTAAACCACCCAAGGAGGGAAAGTATTTGGAAAATGAAGCTGTTGTACAAACATATCCAGAATATCATTCACAGTAAGTCTAAAACTCTTTCTGATTCATTTCATGTTGATCATGTGGAAGCTCGATCACCATTTCTACTACAGCCTTGTAGTAGCAAGAAATTGGATGTGTTTTCAAACCATTCACCTACTGCAAAATTGTCAAATGCTGTAATGCTACCTGTTTTTAGCAAGGAGAAGCTGCTGATAGGAGAAGACAACTTTGAGCAAGAAAATGGAGAATTCACTTATGCACAAGATGCTTTTTGGGCTGGAAAGCTTGATTCTAGCAGTAATGATGGATATTCATTCTCTACTAAAATTTACCATTCATCTTTATCTCCAATCAGTTATAAGAGGAGCCCACTAACCCGAAGATTGAAGTCCCATATATGGGAAAATGGTCAGCTTAGTATTTGTAATGAAGTGGATTGGGACAAGCCAGAAAAGTTCTTGGAAAATGACTATTTGTTTTATGAAGATATTCTTCAGTCAAATAATCTATATTGTGAATTAGATTCTTTGGAGAAAAATGAGGGGAATCATTTGGTCAGAAAAAGATCTATCAGACTGGACAATGAAACGAATTCATATGAAGATGAGTGTGCTCAGAAGCAAAGAAATGTTGAGAATATAAATCTTTGTACCAACTCAGATAAGCTCTTCAAAGATTCATGTCATAAGCTGTCTTTTGAGGATGGGTTAAACTCGCTGCAAATAAAATCCAGAACACAAGGCAGAAAAGGGAAGGATGTCACTGAAAGGCTGAAGGAAACTCGAATTCATGAAGGTCAACCAGATATATCTTTGTCAGAGATGGGGGATTGTGGTGGTGTGGATTATCAGATTGATAACTTTTACTTGGATCGTCCACCTTCGACAAAGCCTAGAGGCGTGTTTCCAACAGTCTCATTTCGCAGTCGCTCGGAAGATTATTATCAGAAAAAATTGGGGTACAGATATGAAATGAATGTAGAATGCCAGAATTTTCGTAAATGTTCTCCCAAATCTGTCAGAAGGAGAAGTCTATCTGCTCCACCATTCTATAAGTCCCCAAGAAAATTTGGTCTTCACTTCAATCCTTTACATAGCCTATCAACAGTTGCAAGAAATTACCAACATTACTATGGCTGTGATAAACCACTAGTTCCACGGAATGATATGGAAGCTATACAACCGTCTGACCTGACGATGAAATCTCTTACAATGTCAGATTACCAGCCTGGTTTGGAGACATTTTTCAGGGATATTAAAGCATCAAGTTGTTCAGAAGGAGACACGCAGAAAAAAAAGACAGATTTTGGGAAACTTTGAGCAATCTGAACCATTGCTTCTGCCAGATAATGGAGAAACCATGCTCAATTGGATAACAGCTGAAGTGATACCCAGCCCAGTTCCAGTGTCCATCATTGAGTGCCCAGAAGGGGAAGAAGTATAGCGGATAAAAAAGGCTTGCGGGGGAGCAAAGGACCCCGGCAATCATCTAATGAACGGGTTATAACAGAACTAGGGAGGAGTGATGGTGATTTGTCGCAGCAATGATCTAGGACAGGGCTGACAATCATCCTTATAACGATGATAACGGCGATGATGATTTGGAATATGCGGCAAAGAAATTGAATATCTCGAAACTGAGAATGGCGTCCCCAGATCTCATACGGCTATGCTATGACAGTCTTCAAGCGGTTCTACACACAGATATTTGAGAAACCCTTTGAAAAGCTATGATGTGTTCAATTTTAGTCTTTCTGGTCTTGCAAAATTCTGAACACGGAAGTGGAGGAGCTGCAAATGATTGAAACATTGATTTAGTGGAGGAGTTGCAGGCATCTGAATGCGTCGAACATTGGAGTGCTTTAAATTTCTAGCTGCCCAAACTGCGGAAGGGCAATGGAGTGGAATGGGAGGATATGATGACTCAGACTCTGATTCTGATGATGATCGACAAGCTCAGGCTCTGATGCATCGTGTTAAGGAAAATGGCCATTTTTGCATCGTTTCAGTCCAGATTAGCTCCAGACAGCAGGATTTCGGCCTCAGCATCCTACCAGTACGCAGTCCTCCTTTACTATGCAGTTTTGATCCATTGATAAATATTTCGAGCAGCCAAAGCGCCGAAACCTCCAGAAGCCTGCAGAAAGTGCCACAGCAGCTATTTTTGCCATAAAGAGATTAAAAAGGTGATTGAACAGTTCAAAGAACTTCATCAAAGTCAAAGAGGCGGCTCTAAGCCTTTAAAACTCACCAGAACATAGTTAAAGCTATTAAAGACTATTCATATCAGATTTTAAAGGATTCATTGCCCTGTTAATTAAAAATACAGAGTATCGAGCCACATTTGAGGGTGGTGCTGCAGGCCAAATACGCAGTAATGAATATGAGGCCAGCGCATGGCTCAAATGACACTGTTTAATCCATTTTTGAGACTGCTGCCTCATGCGCAGCCTTAGATATTTACTCCAAGATGCCAGCTGCCCCAGCTCAGCTCATATAGTCTTTCATGCATTTATTTTTAGTACAATTTAGCAGCAAACACTGATTTACTTCAGATCTGTTTGGATCAGTTTGATAGATATTTTGAGATATTTTTTGAGATATTTTTTGAGATCTTATCCACAGATCTAAGTCTGTAAATATTTTCTATAAAAACCACCCTATGGACTGTTCAAAGGGTGAGAGGTGTTTGATCGATAAGCTGATTTTGAGACTTGCTGTGTACACTCTGAGAGATTTAATAAACAAAGCTTGCTGGAACATGTGTGTTTGGACTGTTTAAATGTGTATTTGATGGCTGAAGAACAAGATTGCAGAACTCTCGTGTTTCCTCATGGACTAATAAGTTTTCTCATCTCTTTCTACAGTTGCTATGTTTTCTATATCGTATTTGTGTCATGATCTAAACTTGCAGGAAGAAAGAATAGTTCAGATCTCACTTAGCTATGCTCTGCCCTCAATTCCTGCTTTTTCTCAATGTTTTCTTTCTAAACTAGCCTATAATATGAATTCCTCTTAGGCTCATATTTGCACTAGTTTCCTCCGTATATGAATATTGTTGTAGGAATTTCTTAATTGCTCC
>APFE031434976.1:0-10863 GCA_000404065.3 Pinus taeda
ATAAAATATACAAATCTTTAATTAAAATAATTAGTAGTAAGCCGACCATAAAAATAACAAATTAAAGAATTAATAACTATTAATATGGTTAAGAAATTCATTCTCTCTTCTCAAAAGCAATCTCATTGCCCTGATGATGGACTCACCAAGTCAGTCCGAAACGTTGGTTTCTTAAAGCGACTCACAGGTTTTCCACAAACTCATTAAAAAGTTATCTCTCATCCGCTGGACGCGTGTCACCTAGTGTATGGCATCGGGCAGGACTCGATCGAACCCGCTTACCACTTGAAGCCCTTCCGATATCCTGTCGGTTTTAGCGCGGGACCCGCCTTCTTACGGAATCGGTGATTCCCATACTATTTTATGTTTTTCCTCGTGACCGAGCCCTTGGGGCTTTTCCTTCACTGAGGGGGATGCCCTGCGATAAGTGATTATCGCTAATCATGTATCAGAAACTACCTCTATTTTTGGATTTGACCTCCTGTTTGGCAATTTGTGCCAATGCATGGTCACCATGGGCCAATGGTCTGTGCTCTTTGACTGAGGGTCTTCGTTGTTCAGTGTTGGCCACAAATTTCTATTGTTCAGAGGTAATTTCTAATAAGCTTCGACATTCATAATACTTTGAAACTTCGGTATGAGTTTTACAGAGTTCAAGAAACTTTAAAAGTGTTTAAGGATCCAATTCGGATCATCACATCTTCTAAGCTAATACAAGCTAATAAACATGTCTCATCCATACACAAAACACCTTCAACCACACATACACATGAATAACCAATTCACCTGCAACGACATTAATGCCAACCAACAATACACCTGCAACACTGCCAACATTATTTATGACAATTCAATATTTGTTTTATTTTGGGGATTGGCATTCATCATTGGATTAAAGCCCACCTTAATTATTCACATTAATGGGTGGACGGTTTAAATGATTCAGTTAATTGGCATTACTCTGATGAATATTGGTGTTTGACAAATTGAAATATTTTTAAACAGTATGACAGGTACTTTCATATTCGTGAACAGTGGCCTACGTTAAATGAACAGTTAGGTACTTGAGTAATCTCGGACAGTTAGGAATATGCCAGAACAACTATTCTATGAGGATGATAGAGTGGACATGTGGCATAGATGAGTAGAACATTATTGAAAGTGCACCAGAAAGGATTTGTTGCGTTGAGGATATTTGGAATTCCAGTTTAGTGTCAACCACATGTTAATAGTGTATCCGACAGTTTATGGCAATGGTAATACAGTGTTTCTCTGCATATATTCGACAGATATCCTTGACACAAGCATTACATTTTGATAATAATATTCCTGGTGCATTTAATAATTGTATTGGTGTGGTGCCTTGTTAGATTATGGCTCGTTGAATTATGGTGCTGGAAGCGTTATGTATTATATCCTGGCATATATGTTGGCGATGTGATATAAGTTGGAATATTTACCGGTAGATATATTCGATGGTTGATACATATTGCAGTGGCAATATATTAACAATGCAGTGCAGCAATGTTATTACCAAGTGCAATGTTATTACAATGATATTACCAGGTGCAATATTATTACAGCGTGGCCATGTTATGCAGCAATGTTATTACAATGGAAATATATTACCAATACAATTATGCATTGTTTATTAACTGCATTGGTCAATAACATGGGCAGGTTTGATAATAGATATGGTGTGGCACTAATATGGCTTTAGAATTGATATGGTGTAGCACTAATATGGCAATATGGAGCAGCATTAATATGGCGATTGGCATTTACTATGCTTGTTGTCATACATTAAAAGTGGTACCAGCCCATTTCGAAAGAACTTTGGATCATGAAAATTGGTATTTGGATCATTAAAAGTCAAACATTGCATGGAAATTACTTTTGATATATTATGGTCAATGTTATAACATTAACATTATCTCAAGACCGTGAATATGGAGTGCGTGAATATAATATGCAACTTTAATATTTGAGCAGTGCACTATATCATATAATATGGAGGTGTGAATACAATATGCAACTTTATTATTTGAAATGTACATTATATTATTTCAGGTTGATTGGGTCGGTCAAGGCTGGAACTGGAAGAGAGCATTTCTCGGAAAATAAAAATAAAAATTGAGAGTGGGTTGAGACTGTCCAAGCTTACCAGGCCGTTGAGCCTAGTCCCAACTAGGCAAGCATAATATCTGTCCCTTTACGTGAAATCCCAAAATTGACCCGATAGCGAACGATTATTGTCATGCACACATAGACCCACAAGCAATTACAGGCCTTTATCGTTTGAAGGGTCATTGCCCTTTTATATTTAGCCATCTAAAAACCATTGATGGATGCACTAAGCTCTCCAATATAATTGTACTGGATAGATTATATACCTCAAAATCCTTCATACCCAATAAAATATTATGTGTTGGGTGTTGGAAAATGTTCGTGCTGTGGGATTTATTCAAACAATGGAAATATTCCAAGATCAAAGGTTGTAATTCATGCCTATATATTTCATGTTCATTAAATACATTGTGACACCATTTAACATGTGCATTGGTTATAATACCAACATAATAGGATGGATGTAGATGGAATTTGATGCAAGAATCAATGACAATGAATGGTAAAATGGTAACGAAGTGTAAAATTTTGGTGTGTTTGGTGTGTTTTATGAATTAGAGTTTTATGTTTTAATTTCACACTTGAATAGTGAGAGCATAGAATTTTCATTTTTATTATATGTTGATTGACATATTATGGATATTCAAAGTGTTTTCCTTACTTTCTATTGGCTTATATTAAACATTAATTTGTATGCTCTATTAATGAGTAGTTATAACTAACTTCAGTGTAATGGAATCATTGGCTACACACTCACTTCTATTCTTTACTTAAATTAATTTTTGTACATTCATCTCAATTCCCTTTTGAATTGTTGGATTACCACACCTATTTAAGGAGGTGTCAAATTAGTTGAAGAGAACTTTGTCCTTCTGTTCAAGGCTCTCCAAAGATGGATTTTGTTGGTCTAAGGATGTTATGCATTGTAGTTGAATTTTAGAAGGAGAAAGTGGATTTCATTGTTTCTTTATCTAGCAAAGGAATTTTGGCTCTTAATGTTGAAGCGCATCAATTATTTGGTTTGGATTGTTACAAAGTAAGCCTTAAGATTGCTTCAAAATTTGATGGGAATAACTTAGAGGAGTTTCTAAAGAATAAAAAGAATCGTGCAATACTTTCTCAAGACTTTATGCAAGCATTATATGTATCTCTTAAACAAAACCCACTAGAGAAATGCTTCCTCTGTAAGGAGATCCTTGTAAGTGAAGTGAAGGCATAGAAGGAGGAGCAAATTTCCATAACTACTAAGGCCTATATGCATGTGGTCACTAGTAAGAAGGATAATTGTAACATTGATTGAGTGTATAGTATTTTCCATCATAAATAGAGATAAATATCTTCTTGTACCCTTGTCATTAACGTCAAAAGGGGAAGTAAGCTAAGGTAAGGAGTTTGTTGTTATCAATGCCAAGGGGAAGATTGATGACATTGTTGTCATTGATGGAAAAAGAATAGAGAAGGAAAAGGATTAGTGATCCAAATTGGATAATTATATTGTTTTTCATCCATATCGATGCATTCAAAGTCGAAAAAGTGGAGGAATCAAGTCATGAGACGGTTTTTACCAGCAGGACCCAGTTTGGCAAAACTAGGTATAAAAGATTTTGGGAGTGTTTTGAAGCATGGAATGACGTTTTTGGGGGATAAAACTTTGTTGATTATGTGCGGAAACTTTTCATTTTATTCTACACATAGATATATTTTCAACGGTGCAAGAAGTGCATCAATTGGAATGTGAAAGTTATGTCATTCAGAAGTTGGCCTTCTTGTTTTCACCTCAATGGTTTGAGAGGATGTCGCGTCAGCCCCCATTATTCACCGAAAATGGGCTAGCCATGTGATTATGATGTAAAAGACTCTAAAATATTCTATATTGTAACTTTGGTTAAGACTTGAGGTAGTCAAACTTAACCACTAGTAGGATATCAGTGTGAAGCAGGTAAATTCTCACTGCGGACACAAACAATTCCTCTAGCCCAAGAGAGCGGGTCTAGCCACAAACAAGCAATCTATGGAAAATATCCTTAAGCTAGAATAAATTAAGAGGGCCTACCTCTTAGAACGTTATTCCACTTGGTGATGATCCTACTTCCTCACTCTATCTATCTTCCATTTCCTTCATTTGAATACCTAAAACAAGCAAACAACAACAACCACAAACGTGACAGCATGCAATATTTTATTCAGCCTACTTAATAGGTCAAGGAACATTAAGCCAGAAAGATGTAAAATGACACTTCATGTAGGAAATCAATTGATAGTTTCATTAATACACCATTACTATAAATCAGAAAGAGATTACAATGAGTGCCTTGACGTTGCTGGTCTCCTTCGATGTATCCGGGTTCCCACACTTTTGTTGGGACTTCATGGAGAGCCCCAACAAATGGAAGTTTTAAGGCCTCTTTCCCTCTAGTCTCAAACCAAACCAAAATCACACTATTCTCCCTCAAACATACACTAGAAAGCTATAAGCTATAAATGACTTGTTGGTTATTCACACTTGCTCCAAAACTCCAACTAGCTTTTTCTTGGGAAAATGACAGCCTTATATAGCTTGGATGGATGGGAGATGGTTCCTATTATCATGGGAGAAGGTCTTATCTCTTGAGTTTGTTCCATCCTAATAGGGGAAAGGATCCCAAACTGATTTCCTTGGCTCTATCCGGCCCAACCATCTACTAGACTTCTATTACAAAGCTTCTAGACATGGAAGCTTCGGCTTCTTATCTAAAAAACCTTCCAAAAGAGGATCAGCACAACTGGAAAAGGGCTCAGTCAATCCGATCGACTTAAGGGTTAGTTTTAACCTTTGTAAATCATCTTGAGGAGAAAACTAGTCGATAGTGTCGGTCTTGTAAACTGGGATAAAAGGAATATTCTTGGGAAATGATGCAAAGGGGAATTATTCTTCTCATGAAGAGGGACATAGTGGGAGTTTCTTCATAATGGGAAAGCATGTCATGTACACTATAGAGGTCCTCTAGGATCGTAGATGGAGAGGACAGGGACAATGGAAAAATGTTGTGTAACAGATGCCCCCTAAAGCGTGAAGGTCGAATTAGAGTGAGGGGTGAAATTCTTTACAAGTGAAAGTGGGGAATTGAATCCCATCATCATAAAACCTACAAGCAAGCATAGATACATATACATCACTGAAAACTCTGAATAATGATACATGAATTGAGGCATGGACACAGCCATCCAGAGAATGATCATGTAAATGGATCCAAGGCATGGGCACAGCCATCTAGTAGAAAGGATCATAACGAGACCAAGGTATGGTCATAGCCATCCAATAATGAGAAGGATCACATATAAAAACTCATGGTATGGTTGCAACAATCCATATGAAAGAGACATGTATATCAAGACGACCATGTCACATCGCCTCGCAACCTAGACTTGTGTAATCTTAGCCCAAGGTCTTGCGCTCCAAACGACCTAATCAAAGTAAAAATCCTAACATGTGAATGAATGTGTTGAAGTCGAGCATGCTAGGAAGTCGCTTGATTATCGGTCAATGATGTGAATTGTTAAAAAGCGCAAGAGAGACCACTAATAATGACAATGGCTCTCAAGGTATTGGAAGCACGGTTCACGGAATGTGAATAAAGGAACTGATATCGAACACTCGTGGAATCACCTAATCGAAATTCAATGATGTGAACATGTCGTCGTGTGCGAAGAACTTGCCATTAGGGCATGCAAGCTCTAAGGTACTGGAAGGGAGTCTCTCGGCCAACTTCCTAGATAATGAGCTGAAGTCGACAGGAAGTTATTGTGTCGACATATTTCCATGATGTATCCCACATCAACGACGTGACACAAAATGGATGCGAATGATTTCAGATGATACAGAGAATTGGGAGTAAGTGTAACTGCAGAAGAACTAACTCTTGAGCATATTGACGACATGATTCTAGAGTTTGGCAGTTATTGGATCCATAGGAACGGTGATCATGATGACATGGCAGAGATAAAATGGAAGGAAAAAATGAGTGGCCCAACTTGGGAAGGACAAATGAAAAGGAGGATATCCCAACGTGACACAAAGAAAAAAGTTTCACATTCAAGAGTGAGTTGCCAACACAACTGACCAAATTTCCAAATTTTCCCCACCATTTCCAGCAGGTACCCCAATTAGTTTTTATCGCAAGCTTGAAAGGGATAACAAATACTTGCATCGTAAGTTCATCCTTCGAACGAATCCGACCTAGCATGTTTAATGATCCCTAGGAAGGAGAAGCTCACATTTGTCATGGTGATGAAGCCAATGTCGTTTAATGTCTTAACGAGTCTGACAAATGTATAACTCAGTATCTTTTTCATGTCTAGAGAGTTTGAAAAAGACACGAAAAAGAAAACTCCACATGGTCCATTTTCGTACATTTGTGTATTTTGAGCCCGAAAGAGTAGAAAATGATGCTCGAGAGAACTGCTTGACCATTTCAGTCAAGGAGTACCTTTTTTTGTAAATAGTGCATCCCAACCCAAAAAGGGGTAAACGTATACTAGATGCATGATGTTTCCCAACCTCTAACAAGTTCAAAAAAATAAAAGCTCGACAACCTTTTCATGTTTAAAGAGTTGGAAAAGAGCTTGAAAGCAAACCCCCCATTTCATTCTCTTTTATGAGTCAAAAAGGGAGAAATACTTGGCGATCTTTTCATTTGAAATTTACGAGTCGAGAAAAGAGTTGAAACATGACTCGAGTATGATCATTGAAAATCCATCACCTGTCACTACACAAGAAAGGTATAGGCATTATCTAGTTTTGAGGCAAAATAGGTCAAAAATACTCAAACAAACCCTAATATTTCATGAAAATTTTAATAAAATGGGGCAAAAAGTAATTTTTTTTTACCATTTTACCTTTGTGTGAAGAGCTTTTTACCCACTTGTGCCCTAATTTTTCCTGAGCAGATTGCAGGAGATCTGGGAGGTCATTCGCTGAGCTGTCAGTTGTAGGTAAGAGCTGAGATCTTAAGCTCCATTTTCATACTGATTTTTCCTGTTTTTATCCATTTTTTGGGTTCATGGGTGGTTTTTGGAAAAACTTTTTCACCCTCAGTCAATGTGATTTCTTGGCACAGAATCGCGCCAATTGGGGTGGGTAAAACAACCAATCGCGTCGTCGACATCACTGTTTTTAAGACAGCCGTGTCGGCACCTTGAGCAAAAAATTTCATGTTCCTTACTCAATTCAATCGTTTGAACCCAAATTTTTCCGGCCTAGGATGATCATTGACTTGATTACATGGTTTTTGTAGGAAGAAATCATGAAAAATGGTAGATTGGAAAGAATTTGAGCATGAGTATATTGATACTCAAGCAATATCTAATCCAAATTTCTTGGAGGCTTTGAGGAACTATGGGCTCCCAAAATTCTTTCTTACACCAGGTATACGAGCCCAACCTGAGTTTCTACGATACTTGATTAGTATCTGGGACATAAATCAGGAAATTTTCATAATCGATGACCAAGAGCTAGAGTTGGAGACTTTAGACATTTATTTCATCACAGGACTGTCTCGAAGAGGGGAACCAATCAACCTATATGGGTCGAGGCTGATTGTGGAAAGTGTAACTATGCTACTTGCCGAATATTGCCCAGAAGCTCTCAAATCCAAAAGTGGCAAGATCGAGATTATGATCATTTGGGATCTTGTGTTGAGAGTGCTACTGTTGACCAACAACAAAGTAGTTGGGTCCCAAGCACCGTATGAGACCAACAAGTCAAAGTTTCAGTACGCTATCAACTACACGGTGTAGGAATTTACAGGGTAAGTTCCTTAGACAGAACACCAAATGACACTTCTCACAAACAGATCACAGATCAATACACCAGTATTTTTGACGTGGTTAAAACCCACAAAGAGGGAAACAGTCCACGGCCTGAGCCAACGTGGCCACTTCAGGCAATTTATTAATAAAAGAATGAAATTTTACATAAGCTTCTCTCATGAACAGTTAACCTACAAATGACCCTCCATGCTCTTTAAATAGAATTCATGGACCAATCGGGTGTCAAGCCACGGATCAAGTGTCGGTAATACCGAGGAGAGAATGAACCGTCGGATCACTACATATCGTGACCGTCGGATTGTAAGTTACAAAATGTACAACGGTAAAGAAACACACTTTACCTAACTCTATACCTAACTCTATACTAGACCAAGTTGAACTTTACTATTTCCTATGTGTCGGAAAATCCTAACATCCCCCCTTAAGAACAACTTGGGATAGGATTGAAGGATTTACAAATATGACACAATAGGAGAAGGAAGGAGGCAGGAGGGGGGGGGGGGTTGTCACTGAAGCTTTGGGTTGTGTGCTTGCTTGAGAAATCTCTTTTTCCCTACAAAACAAAAAACACAAAACCCAACACGGATATACAAAAAAAACAAACCTTACGGCTTGACGTTAGCTTTACCTGGAAACTAAATATTTTCCTCAATGTTTCTGATTTTCCGAGATCACACTAAGACGCAGCGGAAAAGATCATACGCATGAGAAAAATCCTTCCTCTTTGTTTCTTATTTCCCAGATCGCACAGAGTCGCAGGGCAAAGAGCATACGCAGAAATGAAAGGTATAGATCCACACAAAAACCAACACGGACATACAAAAAAAACAAACCTTATGGCTTGAAGTTAGCTTTACCCGAAAACTAAATATTTTCCTCAATGCTTCTGATTTTCCGAGATCACACTAAGGCGCAGCGGAAAAGAGCATACACATGAGAAAAATCCTTCCTCTCTATTTCTGATTTGCCCAGATCGCATAGAGTCACAGGGCAAAGAGCATATGTAGAAATGAAAGGTATAGATCTGGTAATAAAAAAAGAAGCTAAATAAACCGAAATAATAAACAGAGAGAAAATAACTAGAAACTGCAAATAAACACTATATACCTCCAGATCTTAAAAATGACGAAGCTAGGGCTACCAAAAACCTTTTCGCATGAAACGAAAGGGGTTCCTCACTGGAACAGATACTCCTAACACAACAGAGCAGTCCTCTCGGCCTGAAAGTAGTAAGAAACAGTAGATCTAGGAAACAGCAGTCGGATGCAGTTCTACTGGCTTCAGATTTGGATCACCAACGGATATAGCCCTCAAATAGCTCTGATACCATGTAGGAATTTACAGGGTAAGTTCCTCAGACAGAACACCAAAGGACACTGCTCACAAACAGATCACAGATCAATACACCAGTATTTTTGAGTGGTTAAAACCCTCAAAGAGGGAAACAGTCCACGGCCTGAGCCAACGCGGCCACTTCAGGAAATTTATGTATAAAAGAATGAAATTTTACATAAGCTTCTCTCATGAACAGTTAACCTACAAATGACCCTCCATGCTCTTTAAATAGAGATCATGGACCAATCGGGTGCTAAGCCATGGATCAAGTGTCGGTAATACCGAGGAGAGAATGAACCGTCGGATCACTACATATCGTGACGATCGGATTGTAAGTTACAAAAGTATATACTAAAGAAACACACTTTACCTAACTCTATACTAGACCAAGTTATACTTAACTATTTCCTATGTGTCAGAATATCCTAACACACGGTGCTCACCATCTTTAACTGAGTGGAATTAATGAAAATCAACATGAAGCGCCGGCTATCAAAAGCTAAGGCGGGACACCTAAAGCAATTTTTCTTTAGATATGTGTTGGTGACCTTCTTCTTGGAACAGGTGTCGTTGTTCCAATACCAGTTGACTGAGGTAGATCTGCTAATGCCACGAGACCCACGAATGGTCTGTTGGAGTGATTGGATGCCCACGGTTAGAGGGGGCCAACAGATTTCCTACAAGCTCGCCTTTTTCTCGTGGCTATGACGATTGCTAATCGTAGTGGAGGATTGGCCTTACAAGCAGTACTGACTTCCACAGAGACCTAGATATGTCACTCCCAGAGGGGGAGGATTTTGATGATGGAAGTAAAAACAATCAATTTTTTAGTTTTTTTATTTTTTTACTGTTTTTGAAATATATGTGTTCATGACACTTTGATTTTATGAATGTAGATGTTGGACTAGAACACCCTGTAGGGATGTCCCCGATCACTAGGCATGTCACTCAACAGTTTGAAAATTGATGTCGCTCCTTATCAGGAGGGAAGCAACAACGAGGAGGAGATTATGCGTAATCTCGAGGGTTTGACCCATGGGATCCCAGAGTATGCTCGAATGGGTGATGTCCCACGCTAGTACCAGAGGCATATGGTGGGGGTGATAGATCAGATTCATTGACTGCTGACTCGCGTAGTCCGAGCAGTTACATTCTATCATGAGCATCATGTTGTTTAGTGAATAAGTCTAGCAATCCATATTTTTTACGCCTATGAGCCATGAATATATAAGGCCTATGAGCCGCTGATGTATTTCGAACACACTTATTATTTTTTGAGGTTTTAATGTATGACAAGCATTACCGGCACACACACACACACACACACATATATATGATGTACTTCCTTGCTTACTATGGTACAGATGTTTTTGTGTTTGAGTTGTTACATGTTCTGCAAATGTCTATCCAGCACATAATTAGCTAATGCATCGGTTAATGTATTCATGTGTCGAGGAATATGATGATATGTAATGTAATCAAAATTTCTCTCTAGAAGACGAATATGTAGATACATTCTCAATATCTGAGGGTTTCTGATGGAATATTTCCTATTAAGTTGAAGAACAACAAGTTGTGAATCAAGGCTAACAG
>APFE031434992.1:0-19134 GCA_000404065.3 Pinus taeda
CTCAACTTGTCGTTATGCAATTGAAAAATCATTATCACATTCGAAATCCAATATTGTTACGTTATTATTTAAGGTACGACTCTTAGAACGTCAATTTGAGTTTATTACATATGAACACATTCCTCGAGAATTTAATGCATTGGGTGACTCATTAGTAAACTATGTATTAGATTGACATCTCTTTTGTTTATTATAGATACATGCATGAAAGTAAATATTTACATAGTTAAAAATTTACAAAAACATTTTAAAACATTTCCATTATAAAAGTGTCAATCTCTCTCTCTCTCTCTCTCTCTCTCTCTCTCTCTCTCTGTATATATATATATATATCAAATCTACTGTTTCACATTAGAAAATTCCCAAAACTTGGATGTTTTAAGTGCAAAATGGCTCTATTAAGGCTTGTTGTAACACCTGTACTGCTAAGAGTCTACTACTCATGAAATCTAAAAAAAAAATCTAGCTAACCTCCTAAGAGGAACTAGAAATCACTCAAGAAAATGGACGGTGTGTCGCTGCATATGGGAAGGGATCTCCCTCATGGGAAGAGGAGGAACACCCATGCTCAGGCCTCTGAATTTCCTCAAAACTTCGCATAGACTCTTCGCATCATCTCCATCTTAGGAAGCCGCCACACCCACATTAGATCCAGGTAGCCGGTCCCCCCACCTCGCGTAGCGAGGCATGCCCGCAAGTCGCACTAGTGCCACATATGCGTCAAGAAAGCGCTTCATATTAGCACTTGGTGATCTATAAAATCAAAAACATTACATAAACATTAAAAAGTTAAAAAATACTTTAAGTACTCTAAAAAACATTCTTATCTTGAGGCCCCTAATGACTGTCAGGTTGCAGCATCAAATCTCGATCTCCTTTAAAGTCCATGGCTTTATAAGCATAATATCCATACAAGGGCAGGAATTGAGTGAATAGTGAGCCATACATGAAACGCACCATGCCACCACTTGAAGGCCATAATGATCATGTTTCTTTTGCCGATATAATCTTTGGAAATTGTTTCTTAGGAACCGAAATTGGGTGTTATCAATCACATTCATCATCTGTTCCACTAGATAAACAACTAGAGCTCCTTCCTTTCTCTGTAGCTGGTGCAAATGAATCTTATAATATAGACATACATAGTAATTCTAATTGTAGTATAGGAAGAAACCTAGTAGCCAATAATATTTGGACTTTATATTTTGATGGTTCAAAGATGTAGGATGGCTGTGAGGTAGGTTGTGTACTTATAGACCAATGTAATAAGAAACATATCCTTTCATGTCATCTGTACTTTGAGTCTACGAATAATACTATCAAATATGAAGCGCTCGTACTTTGACTAAAGAAATCCATTGATATGAAGGTAGAGATTCTTAAGGTAATTGCTGACTCAGAGGTGGTCACTACTCAGGTACGGGATACTATTCACTGTGTTTCATAGAATATTAAAAAATATCTGCAAGTGGTATGGAGTTTGATTAATAATTTTAAAGCTTCTAATATTATTTATGTTCCTATACTTAGAAATGTTGTAGCATATGCATTAGCAAATGTAGCCACTAGGATCTCACCACTCAGAAATGGTTTTTCTACTGAAATTATATACAAACCATATGTGCCTGACAACATCACTAATTTAGATGTTTTCAATGATGACCAATAGATACTGCACATTATGTCTAATCCTCACATATTCAAAGATGTTTGCATAGAATAGGATGAGCATGATCAGGCTCTACATGAGGTATCTAGTGCCAAGGAAAGAATATTCCTAAAGGTGTGGTGTCCCTAGAGAATTTATATGACCTACATAATTCATTTAAAGGACCAAACAAGGCAAAGACTCGGAGTTAAAAGTTATCATTTGAACAAATCAAGCTATGAAATCAAGAAGATCTGAAATATGTAAACCTTGGTATGTGTTGTTCTCCATAAGAACGATGAGTGTTTATCTACCTATTCAAACAATATTGTGATGTGTTTGCATGGATATACAACGATTTAAGGACAAATGATACTCATATTATCGAACACATCATTCCTATAAAAGAAGGGGTAAAACCTTTATAGAAGAAACTAAGAAAAGTTCATCCAATGCTGGAACCCCTCATCCAAAAGGAATTGAGAAATGTTTTGGATGATCAGATCATTTTTAAAGTCAGACACTCCATTTGGATTTCAAATTTTGTCCCAGTTAGAATGAATTCTGGTGAAATAAGGCTATGTGTATCTTTTTGCAATCTCAATCGGGCCTCTAATAAAGACAACTATCTAGTGCCATCCATCGAACAGATCCTCCAGAGAGTATCTAGGTCTAAGATTTTTTCGCTACTAGATAGTTTATCTCGTTATAATCAAGTGCTAGTAGTGAAACCTAATCTATTGAAAACTACCTTCATGTTCAAATGGGGAACATTTACTTTCAACAGGATTCCATTCAAACTTAGGAGTGTTGGTGCCACTTTCCAAAGAGAAATGGACATTTATTTCCATGGCCTTATTGGTCATACCGTAGTTGTTTATTTAGATGATGTTACTATGTTCTCAAAGAGAATATAAAATCATGTACATCATCTAAAATAGATATTTGAGAGGTGTTGAAAGTATGGGATTTCTGTTAATCCTAAGAAAAATATTTTCGGTGTTTCTAACGGGACTCTCTTATGGCACATCATTGCAAAGAGTGGAATTAAAATTTACCTTGAGAGAGTCATATTCATTAGATAGATCCCATTTCCAGTGAATAAGAAGGCTATGTAGTCTTTCTCAGGAAAGATAAATTTCCTAAGAAATATAATCTATGTTTACACTTAGATAGTTAAGACTATATAGGAGAGGATTAAGAAATATGTAACATATAAATGGGATAAATGGGAAAAGGATGCTTTCTCTCAAATAAATCAGCAAACTGTTGATGCACTTGCATCACTCAGTCCATACTATGGAAAATACTTCTCACTTTATACCTTCTCGTTGAACTTGTCGATTGCGACCGTATTGACTCAAAAGGATGTTGAGTTAAATGAGTAGCCTATTTCTTTTATGAGTTCCAGCCTAAAAGGGTGAGAATTAAGTTACCCTACCATCAAAAAACAAGCATATGTTGTATACAAGGAACTTAAGTATTTCAGGCCTTATATTTTAAAAGCTCACAATATCGTATTTGTACCTCGTCCAGCAGTAAGAACATTGTTCGTGCAACAGGAGCTGTGTGAGAAGAGGGAAAATTGTATGACCTCCTTACAAGAATATGATTTGGAGTTCAAACGAGTTCATACCATAAATGGTTATGGCCTTTGTAAGCTAGCAACTAAAGCAAGAGATTCTCCTAAGCAACATATTTTATGGTGGGAGTAGGAAATAGAAATTAACATGTCCCCCAATCCATGTCTATAGCGCCATGGTATGATAACATACAACAATTTATAGAGCATGGAACCTTTCCCGTGCACCTATCAAATAAATAGAATAGGGAAATCCACTTAAAATCTCTATCTTACTAATTAGTTCATGGAGGGATTTTCAGAAAGAACCACAACATTGTTTTGTTAAGATTCCTTGAGCCACAGGACACAAAGAAGGTACTCAAAGACTTTTACAATGGATAAGCATGTGGTCACTATGCGAGAGACATTATAGAGCATAAAGTTATGAGGGTTGGTTATTATTGGCCCATGTTATTCAAAGATGCTCACACTTATATTCACAAGTGCCTAGCTTGTCAAAGGTGCATCAACTGAGATCAGAGGTCAGTCACCCCACTACTACTAGTAGCAGTTGAGGAACCTTTCCAACATTGTGGCCTAGATGTTATTGGATAATTTAATCCTCATTAATCAAAGAAACACTCATATATTCCAACAATGACAAACTATTTAACTAGGTCGTCAGAAGCAGTTCCCTTGAGAGAAGTAAATGACTAGGAAGTCATCCACTTTTTGAAACATAATATTATAACCAGGTTTGGCATTCCAACATCACTTGTCTTTGATAATGTGATTTAATTTTCATCATTTAAAATTTATGAATTAGCATTAGGAAATGGGATTGTATTAAAACATGAATCTAATTATTACCTACGGGAAAATGGTTCGGCTGAATCGACAAATAAAAGTATTATCTACATAATCAAGAAACCCATCTTCTATGAGAAAAGGAACTAGTATAATGCATTGACCAATGCATTATGGGTTGACTGTGTAACTCCTAAGCCTTCCCTAAATACCTCGCTATCTCTGGTTAATGATAAAGAAGTTATCTTTCTCCCGAACATGTATCTTCCAGCCTTGCAACTCTCTTAAGAGTCACAAGGTAGACCTTGCCTTTTCGTTCAGAGCAAGATAGACACTTTACTCAAACTCGAGGAAGAAAGGATCAATTTGAAAGAGATGTTTTTTGGTCACCAAAACCATGTGAAACACTGGTTTGATAAAAAATCAACAGGAGAAAATATTTTTGGTGTGAGTGACCTAGTACTGAAGTGGGATAAACCACATGAAGAAAAGGGAAAACACACAAAGTTCCAACCTTACTAGATCATACCTTTCACCATCGAATAAAGGCTCGGTTATAATACACTCAAGATGAAATCCTTACACGAGAGGATTGAACCCTATTAATTTTAGCTATGTTCTATGATTAGAGCAATTTATTTCAATTTTCACAGTTACCTCCATAATGTTTCGAGATTAGAAATCACATCAACATTAAAGTAAACTACAGATGGAACATAAACATAAATCAGAGAGGACAAGCCAAGACAAGAGAACACAAGATGTCACACTAGCCAGGGACAAACCCTAATTTGGGGAAACCCTTGATCAATTCTTCTTATATGTTATTTAATAGTTCAACAAAGAGAGAGAGAGAGATAGTACATTTACAACAAAAGTCATCACTTTGACTTATCTGGATAAGAGCATAGATCATCTCTAAGAAGATGATACATGAGATCAGTTGAAGACATATTGCTTCAAGTAATTCTCCAAGGTGATTCTCTCACCTATTATTGTGCTGCATTTTGTAATCATGCTACACCTCACCACGTTGCACCATGTTGCAACCATCATCACTATGTTGCATCTCATCACGCTTCATTAATCATGACTGTACCCATCACTGTACTACATTGTGTTCCATTGTTGCACCATGTTACCATCCTGACCTATGTGTTGGCTGCACCTTGCTTGCTTATTGTCCCCAGCATGCTGCTCTCCTTCGAAGACAGATGCTCTGGCTATTTTGGAAATTCTCGCTAGTTCTGGAAGTTCCAGCTATTGCCGGTAGTTCTGGCAGTTCCAGTTGTTCACAGTAGTTCTGGTAGTCCCAACAGTTCTAGCTTTTCCAGTAGTTTTCGCTTTTCCAGCAGTTCCAGTAGTTTCGACATTTCCATCTTTTCCTGCTTTTCTGGCAGTTCCAAATTTTCCGAAATCTCCATATTTTCCGACAGTTCCAGATTTTCCAGTAGTTTTGGCTTTTTTGGCAGTTTTGGTAGTTCTGGCTTTTTCAGAGTTTCCAGCTTTTTCAGTGGTTCTCGCTTTTCTCGCAGTTCTAGATTTTCTAACAGTTCCGAATTTTTCAGCTTTTCTGGCAGTTCCAACATTTCTGGAAATTTCAGCTTTTTTGGAAGTTCTAGATTTTTTGGAAGTTCCAGTAGCTGTGCCTTTCCCGTAGTTCCAACTTTTCTAGCAGTTCCAGCATTTCTGGCATTTCCAGCTCCTCTAGCAGTTTCATCCTTTTTAGCTTTTCCGGCTTTCTACCCTCTAGATTAGGGAAACGTTATTGCTTAGGATCTCTCCTCCTACTAAAACCCAAAGACAAGTAGAGAGAGGAAGAGATCCTGAGTGTGTTGAAATGAATTGAAGGCCACTTCTATTTATAGTAAAACGTTGAGCACATGTGTGGTTTATTTGGTTGCTCGTCAACATTGACGAATTGTCTTATAGCGCAAATAAATTCATAACTCCATGAATACTTATCGGAATTGGATGATATTTAGATCAATCCTACACCTCTTGATGAGTGGGATCTAAGAAAAACATCAACTACTATAAATAAGATGACCCACATGGAGTTTGGCCCTAGTTTCCAATTTTAACACTCCCTCTCAACTAGGGAGAACTCCATCCGTTGATCCATATGTCTCACTGTACTATCTCTGCCATGAGTGCCCTGTACTACTCTGCTTTTCTCTGACCTAATGAGCTCTACTCTACTCTACTCTGCTTTGATCTGCTGAGCTCTACTCTGCTGAACCATGAAGAAGAATTGATCGAGAATGTCTCATACCATTCTCTACTGACCCAAAGTTAGTTTCATCTAAAGAGAGTGTGTCACAACACTCTTATTGACCCAAAGTCAGTTCTATTGATCCCAGATCAATATCACAAGAGAGTGTCTCAAACCACTCATACTGATCCCAGATCAGTTTCATTGATCCCAAATCAATGTCAGAAGAGAGTCCCTCAAACCACTCATACTCATCCCAAATCAGTTTCATTGATCCCAAATCAATGTTACAAGAGAGTGTTTCAAACCACTCGTACTGATGCCATATCAGTTTCATTAATCCCAGATCAATGTCACAGGAGAGTGTCTCAAACCACTCATACTGATCCCAGATCAATGGAGGTCATCCTAGCATAGGGAGTACAGTAGATACAACGATGCATCCATCGATAGTACTATTATGGTCCCTATCCTCATTTCCCTACTGATTGATCAGATGAGAGGTATTTTCCACTAGTCCCAGATTGCATGGGTAGGATGCCTTGACAGGAGAACTAATCATCCTATCCACAGGAGAACGAATCATCTTGTCAGTGGATGCCACAGAGAACTAATCATCCTCGCCCACAAGAGAACTAATCATCCTTTTCCACAGTTTCCATAGAGAACAAATCATCCTGGCCCACAGGAGAACTAATCATCCTATTCCATAGTCACCACGGAGAACAAATCATCCTCGCCCACACGAGAACTAATCATCCTGTTCCATAGTGCACCACCAGGTGAGGGTGAGTCGCCCTGTGGTCGTATGTTTCTCCAGTAAGTACCCCACGCCCCCCAAGAGCTCCCAAAGCTCAATGCATGCAACATGCAGGACCCTTATAAGAAGGTCTCTCAATGAATCCAAGTCATTCAAGAAAGACACATATTTGACCTTCGTCGGGGCTTTGACAAAATGTCTGCGACCTGTACATCAGTGTCAACGCGATGGAGCCTCTTCACTCATTGACTTACCGTATCGCAGATAAGGTAGTATCTGATGTCTATCTACTGGAGAAATCATCGAATACATGATTCCACAATAATCAAATCCCCCCTCTAGATGTCACATGGAATCATAGTGGTATTCATCATGTGTACAGACAGCTCACTTAAGAGCTTCTGCAGCCATGCAGCTTCACACAAGAACATACTCATAGCTATGTATTCGGTCCCGGCGGTGCTTATAGCAACCGACTCCTAATTCCTACTCATCCATGATATCCAAGTAGAATCCAAAGAGAACTAGCAATGAGAAGTGCTCTAGAGATCCTCCACACTACCTGCCCAGTCAACATTTGAATATTCATTTGGTTTCATATTTCCAGCAGTGTATCTCAATCCATCAGAGATTGTGCCCCGAAGATATCTTAGAAGATTCTTGGCACTAATCCATTGAGGCTCAACCAAATATGAGCTCACCACGCTAACTGCAAAACATATGTCTAGACGAAATTTCACCAAGAACATCAACACTAATGAGTTTATGAAACTTAGAGACACTTCCCAAATATTGTCCGATATCAATACCATATAACTTCTAAAAGTTAAGATCCTCGAGGTAGTCACAAGATTGCAGTTTATCATTCCACATCCGAGATCCAACTCCCTCTTACTTCTGCAAATGAGAGGGTTTACACCTGTCAGAAATAGGTCGTCCTCATAAGGTGCTGGTATGAGAGGTTTGTAATCCACAACCTTCGAGTAATGGTTTGGATCGGTTTCACTCCTAGTGAATTCAGCTTCATCACACAGCTATCAATCCTCTCATACTATGCTCGGGGTGTTTTGCTTCAAGCCATAGAGGGATTTCTTCCACCTGTATACATGAGATTCCCGATCATGAATCTCAAAATCCTTGAGTTGTTCCAAACCTGTGGACCTACTGCATGAGGCGAATGGTCCCCTTATAAGATTTTTCTTCGGTACATCTCAGACATGTACCTTCATGCTTTACTCGAATTCAGACATCCCTATCACCATTTGACTCACATCAGGTAGGGCCCCATAGCTAGACCTTCGATGTTATAGATGCAATATGTCAATTGACATGATCTCTAATTGACCATCCTGCAACTTGATACAAATTTGCAACCCTGAATCCATGAGGAAAAGAATCTTTGACAATTATATTTTTTAACACGTACCATTCCATCGATGAAAGCCACCCTGAAACCTTTTACTTCCATTTCCGAGATGGACACTGGGTTCTTCTTACGATCAGGTACATAAAAGAGATTTTGTAAATGAATCGAGTTACCCTTATTCAGTTGAGAGTTAACATTCCCTACACCCTTTCCGAGATAGGTGGCATCGGTCACAAGTATAATCCCATGATTGTTTCCATCTCCACCAAATTAGAGAGTGTACCCATCTATCTGATGAAGTGCCTTGAAGAGTGTAATCTATAAGTTATATTCCCAAAGAATTTGAAGGAGAGGACCAATACAATATAACACTTCTTTATCTTATCATAGACAACATTTGATTCTCCATACCTTGGGTTCCTTTCTTTCTATGAAGAGTTGGCCATTTCCTTGATGACTTGCATTGCCTGTGATTCTTTTAATCATTGAAGATGTCCGTGGGATGATTGTTATCATCATCAAGTGATGTGTCCCTACCATTCGAACACTCCTTCACATAATGGTCGAACGAGTTATCTGCCTTTCCTTCCACCCTGAGATCTGGTCTTTCAATGAAGTTATCTTTAGGTAGGCCATATTCCGTTGCGCAATTATGATAATATTATCTGCTTCAACTTCACCCTTGGTGAATTTGAAGAGGGATGAGGAATCCATTGACACTTTTGTCCTTCCCCACCTGTCTTTGGTGATTTCTCTTTCACTCTTGCTTGGGCATTGTCTTCACCTCACCTGTAATACCATGTTAATTTTAGGTATGTTCTATGCTTAGAGAAATTTATTTAAATTTCCACAATTAGCTCTGTATCCTTTCAAGATTAGCAATCACATCAACATTAAAGTAAATTGCAAATAGAACATAAACATAAATCGTAGAAGACAAGCCAAGACAAGAGGACACAAGATGTGGCGCTATCTAGGGACAAACCCCAATGTGGGGAAACCCTTGATCAATTCTTCTTATATGTTCTTCAATAATTCAACAGAGAGAGAGAGAGAGTACGTTTACAACAAAATTCAACACTTTGACTTATATAGACAAGAGAATAGATCATCTCTAAGAAGATGATACCTGAGATTAGTTGAGGACATCTTGCTTCAAGTAATTCTCCAAGGCGACCCCTTCACCTATAATTATGATGCATTTCATCATCATGCTGCACCTCACCATGCTGCACCATGTTGCACCCATCATCACTATGTTGCATCTCATCGCACTTCATTAATCATGACTGTACCCATCACTATACTGCATTATCTGCCATTGTTGCACCATGTTGCCATCCTGACCTATGTGTTGGCTGCACCTTGCTTTCTTGTTATCCCTTTCATGCTTGTTGTCCCTAGCATGCTTGTTCTCCTCAACATGCTTGTTGTTGCATGGTAGTTTTCCCTTGCATGCTAGTTGTAGCATTGCATGCTTAGTTTATTTTCTGCTAAGTACCATGCAACTATCTCAATGTTAGTTAGTTGTCCCTTGCATGCTAATCTTCTTCGAATACATATGCTCTGACTATTTCGGTAGTTCCTAGTAGTTCTAGCAGTTCCATTTGTTGCTGGTAGATCTGGTAGTTCCAGTTGTTCCCGACAGTTCCGACAGTCCCGACGTTTCTGGCTTTTCCAGTAATTCCAGCTTTTTTATATTTTCTGGATTTTCCGACAGTTCCGGATTTTCCAGAAGTTCCGGCTTTTCTGGCAGTTCTAGCTTTTCCGACAGTTCCAGCTTTTCTGACAATTCTGGCTTTTCTCGCATTTTCGGCATTTTCGGCAGTTCCAACTTTTTCAGCTTTTCTAGCTTTCTGCCCTCTAGATCAGGGCAATGTGATTCCTTAGGATCTCTCCTCCTACTAAAACCCAAAGACAAGTAGAGAGAGGAAGAGATCCCAAGTGTGTTGAAATTACTTGAAGGCCAACTCTATTTATACTAAAACGTTGAGCGCATGTGGGGTTTATTTGGTTGTTGGGTCAACTTGACGAATTGTCTTATAATGCAAATAAATTCATAACTCCATGAATACTTATCAGAATCGGATGATCTTTAGATCAATCCTACACCTCTCAATAAGAAGGATCCAAGAAAAATATCAATTGCCATTAATAAGATGACCACCATGGAGTTTGGCCCTAGTTGTCAGTTTTAAGAAACCCCTTTCTGTAAATGGATGACATTTGAAGCATTTTTTTAAATAGCAGCTACACGTTTCTCTTTTCGTACAGTTGTAAGTGTATTTTGTTAGTCATGTCATGTCTTGTTGTATTTCTTGGTTATTATACATAAATAAGACCCTCGTGTAAAAGTGCATGGCTTGAAATGACTTTATGGTGTAATAAAATAGAAGTGTGACAACCACAATGCTTGGGTTTTTTCGTTCTCCTTCTTTCATTGGGAAAATTCCATAGGTTGAGCTAAGTCCACATGGAAAATATGACTCATCCAAAAGGATAACCTTGAGGGAACCTATTAGATCCATGCTTATGATAGTATATAAACTACTCAACTTGGTGTAAATCTACTTGTGTATGAACGCTTCTCCAATCTAGTATATAAGGGTTAAGGGGAAAATTTAAAGCAAGAAAACCAATATCAAAGGTCTATAATACTTCTCTGAAGGGGAAATATCATGTACTCTCAATAAGTCAATATCCCTCTTCTTCCCATTGAAAATAATAAGTTTCGATGCATAGTCCTATTAAATACATAAATAAAGGGTGAAAGAAGAGAAATGCTTCCTGCGTAGGGAGGTGAAGCAAGCAACTTTTCTAGGGTATTGTCCAGGCTCGCTGGTAGCAAAGAAATATTTGTACTGCTAAAGTGACTTCGTCGAGGTACTATCCAAGCCTGTTGGCAGTGTAGAAGCACGAGAGATGAAAACTCATACTATGAATATCAGGAACTCATCGCGCATATCACCCTTTCCTGGATTGAAACAATTGTGATACGATGTATATTTTCTGTGTTAAACCAAGTAGAAGAAAGTGAGATGTTATGTATATAACCAAGTCGAAAGGGGGGAATCAAGGAAATCAATACTTCCTAAAGGTTTGACCCTTTAACCAAAATATATTCCTATACAAAGAAGTTGAAGGTTTCCCATTGTGTCACCAAGTGTTGTCACTACTACAACACCCTCCAAACATTTCACTACATTCAAATTTTGGAGCCTACTATCACATTCATGTCGAGCGTCACATTGATCTTCAAGTGTTTTATCATGCTATTCTATGTGTTTCAAGTGTTGTTGCATGTTCTCAACTGTCATCGCATTGATTAGAACATCTTTAAGTGTATTTCATGATTGTAACATATTTGTGATTATAAAACGACACATTTTGGTCGCAATCGCACATACTTCATTCGTTGTACTTGGGAAATGCATGAAAAGTGGAATTTTAATGTACACTTATCATTGTTCAAGGTTGTATGAGTTCTCTCGATGATTTGGTATGTGTCGCATATGGTTTTATGTCCAAACTCATTATGTTCACACATCACCCTATATCCCAGACTTAGACAAATTTTAGTTGCAAAATTAGCCCACCGAGGTTAGGAGCGCAAAAGCACACTCTCAAGCCTTGAGCAGAAATCCTTCGTTGTTTAGAAGTGTGTCATGCACCCTCAAAGAGATAAAATTACACTCCTTAATCCCTTTCCCCTTCCTCTTTCTGAATTATGCCCTTCAAGAACTAAGTCTTCCTTTGAGCGCACTCCTTTGACTAAAAGAAGTGTTCCCTCCTTGAGTCATGAGCACACCCTGAAGGCCTCAAAGCCAACCCTTTAGCCTTCCACAATATTCCATGCACCCTCTTGACCCTTGGAGTTCATGAACGCACTCCAAAGGAATTAAACTTCACCCTTCAACCTTCATACTTGTGCCATGTGCCCTCCTAAGCCTCGTGAGCACATGAGCACACCTTGAAGGCTTGAATCCTCTATCCTTTAGCCTTTACGAGCATGCATTGATCCCTCCTTCTCTACCTTAAGTGCACAGTTCACCTGGGAAGTATGAAGCCTTTCCCTTTCTCCTTTGGACTTGCACCTTGTGCCCTCCTTCTCTCCCTTGAGCGCACAGTGCACTTGGGAAGTCCGAAGCCTTTCCCTTCGTCCTTCATACTTAAATTTCATTTTTATAGGAAGGGTATGAGAATTTTTATTATTTCCATATTTTCCTTTGTTATTTTTTGTTTGATTGGAATAATTTCAAATTATTAATTAACTTTAAATTATTGAGAGAATGAAAATTCACATTTTAGATTGAATTTAATGTGTATTCACATTTTTATTAATATAATTTTCGATTAATTTTATACATGAATTTTATAACTTTTATATTTTTATATTTAACAACTTACTTTCAAATAAATTTGTCTATTAAATGAGGTTTAATTTTTAGTTCATATTTTTAATTTACTTTGTATCCTCTTGTGAATTATTATTTTTATAAAAAAAGTGTCACCATGTGTTTAAACTTTCTCTTCGCTGTATGATTTTATTACTTCTCTTATCTCTTTATGTGTTTAATGATCTCATAGATCAATTATTAAAATTCTAAGTTTTTTTTTAATTTTGTGGTCATTTGATTTTAGTTGGTTCTTTCACTTATTAAATATGTAAACATAATATTTCTATATTAAAAAACTATTTGTGAAACAATTTACTAGTCTAATCTTTAGTTTTAAATGTTAAATAATAATGTCACATTACAATAGGTTTTGGATCACTATTTCATCTTCCACAAATCCTTATCTATCCTCCCCACCACTTAAAACCCACAAATTAATAATAATAATATATTTAAGGTCATGGGCAATCTAGACACCAAATTGATGTATGAGACTCCCTTGTTTGTGGAAAAGGGGACCCACTTCCTCAATTATTTAATTTTGAAAGTATACACAGGCTTAGATACTCTACCTCCCTCTAGGAAACACATGCTCTCAACCATTAGGCCCACTCAAAACAAAATCATACAAAGTCAACTTAAAGGCATTTGCTACAACTGTGATAAGAAATATTTTCTTTGACATAAATGTAAGAAGAAAAACTCTTTAAGGTAATTTCAAAGGACATTTCATATTATTATTGTAGTTATATATTCAATGAATATCAATTCATATATTTGATACATTCCCCCATATGCTCTACAATATTTGGAAGCTTACATATCCCTTTATGTCTTGAATTGTATTTCTATTCCCCAAATCCTCATATTGGTCGAGTACAACAATCAACCAAAATTTGTCCTCTAAGTTGATTGTGGCAACATCCATAGCTTCATGTATCGTTATGTGTAGCCCAAGAAAAACACCATATATCCATGTTGTTCACAACCTTCAAATCATTATTACTATTGGAGGTTATACAAAATGTAGTGGTCATTGTGAAAATGTGAGACTCCTAATGGGTGTTATTCGTTGAAAACCCACATGTTTTCTATTAAAATGTGTGGTTGAGATATTATCTTTGGTGTTAAATGGTTAGGGACTTTAATTCCTTATCACCATGGATTTCCATAATCTATACATGACGGGATCATGATTAATTTATTTAACTCAACACATATAGCCTCTCACTTATCCTATGCCTATTTCCCCATTTGTTTTCCAAAAAAAACAAATAGAAAATATCGTTCAATAATTTCTAGTCATTTCCATCATTTTCCCAATACTAAGCTTCCGTATTCACTTGCTATCATGTTCCTCAAGGTATAACACACATGTAATATTCATCCTAACTTTTGAGTTCTCAAAAATCTAAAACTCCAAGTGAAGCTCCTCATTCTAGTCATTGATATCCATTTGAATGAGTTCAAGGGTGCTTAATTCTTTAGAGAAGTTAGCCTCTACTCGATCTATCATCAAATTTGCATGAATCAGGTAGATATTACTAAAATTATTTTTCACATTCACTAAGGACATTACAAAATCTTGGTGATTCCCTTTATCCTTTTCCATGTGCATTCCTTGTTCCAACATCTAATAAACATCACAAGATGAGGATTATGTTTTACAACTACTTTAGTATCTCTATTTATATGAATTGGAATATTTAGACCATATTGTTAGTGATTAATGTGTGAGTGTGAACCTAAAGAAAATTGAAGCAATGAAGGAATGGAATTACTCTAAAACTCTTAAAATTTTAAGATGTTTTCTTCATCTCACTAGTTATTATAGAAATTTTATAAGGAAATGTGATAATATTGTAACTCCACCCACACCCTTGATTAAAAAAATGCTTTGAGACAAAATGATGTGGAAAACTTGAAGAATTCCATCTATGTTCCTAATACTCTTTCTAATCTACTTCACTAAAACTTGTGTTGGAAGGTGGTGGAGCAGGTAAACTCATTAGATCAATACTCAAAAAAGAGGATCAAAGTGGGATGACCATTGGATTTCACCAACAAACAAATATGTAAGAGGAACTTGGCAAAATCATTTATGTAAAGGAGATGATGGCTATATTGCATGTTATGGATATCTGGTTTCTATTCCTACTAGGGAAACAATTATACACTAAAACCAATAATAGTGGCTTGAAATACTCCCGAGAGCAAAGGATTTTTTCCCCATGAAATAAAAATGAGTCACCAAAATTTTTGTATATAAATATGAGATAATTTATATGAAAGGAAAGGAGAATATAGTTGTAGATTCTCTCTCATGGATGTATAAAGAGGATGAGTATCCCTTTTCACTCTCCTTCATAGTAGCAAATTGGTTGATTAACAACTGCAACAAATAGTTTATATATATTAATATTATTAGCATTGATCTAACAAGTTTTAATGGAACTACACTTGGAATAATGAAGAGCTTCCCTATAAATGGAATTTCTACATTTAAATCATGGGTGTTATGTCAACTACATGCCTCTCACATAGAATTTCATTCAAGGCTCCATAAAGCACATGAAAGGGTCAAATATTCATTACTTTGGCAAGAAACTAATGAAATATACACCTATGTGGTAGAATCTATATGTGAATAATAAGTTTACCAAAATATTCATAAATTTCACTAAAGGGCCTTATACAACATGTCTCTTAATACTAGGATCCACCCAACGAAAGAAACTAATTGTTCACCAAACCACTCCAACTAAGACATTTATCATTCAACATATTTTTTTCAATAATAATGTATTTACTTATTAAACTATTCTCCACTTTATAATAACACATATCTATTAAATATACCTTTTTAATTTTTTTAGTATTTTTAAATAAAATGTGTCATGATAAAAATTCATATCAATTAGATAACATTATAACTTTCAACAAAATTCATATTCAACATAATTTTTTCAACAATAATTTATTTACTTATTAAATTACTCTAGAATTTATAGTAAGATATCTACTAATGTTATCTTTTCTATTTTTTAATCTTCACTACTTTACTCTTTAGATGTACATAATATTTTATTCCTGTCATGTAATGTCGGGAAATTTTTTCCTTTACAAAACAAAATTCCCATTAATAACTCGAGCCTTAAATCAAATTGAATTTATAACAAGGAGGGTTTCAAGGCAGCAAGTCCCTACCTTGAGCGGGGTTGACATGGTGAAGTGTGTGAACTTTGAAACATATGTTCTATTGCAGTTGTTTACCTTAACATTTGCTCAATTAAATAAGGATATCTAATGACAACACTTTTGATTCTATTTCAATTATTATAGCAATTCTTTTTGAGTTGCAATGTAGCCTTTGAATCATCCCTCGGAACAAGGAAATATCATAACACTCATTTATAACAAGTATTTATGAGTTGTAACGTAGCACTCATTTATAACAAGTCTCTGCGAGTTGTAACATAGCATCTAAATCATCCCTGGGAAAAAAGGCATATCAAAACACTCATAAGGAGTAACAACCTAATTAGCAGGAAAAGAAAGGGATATGGGAACACCATCACTACACCTTACTTTAGTAGCTTACATTGTCTATGGGCCTTTATTTGCATGAATATAAGTAGATTTCTTGTCGAGAGATCGATCTTTTCTGTATGAAAATAAATTCGATAGCCATAGTAAGGAGATTTTGTTTCCCAAGAAGAAGCTACAATTTAATCCATTTCTTAGTTTTTCCAATTGATTTGTTTGATTCAATTAATTAATTAGTAGAGGCTATGGTAGCATTCCATAGTGAAGTTCCATAACCCATTAAATTTTACCTAGTGCCAGTGCCAACAAATATAGATTCAGTTGGTTGATATGATAAGGTGCATGTTGGAACGTTATTCATATCTCTATGTACACACTCATAATATTCCCTTGTGAATTTCTTGTGAATACAGGACTACCCAATTTCAAATTTGGCCTATATATTTTAGTTAGTAAGGAAACTGATAAATATCGTGGAAGCATGTATTAGTGGTGTGAACTCTATAGTTCTCTCAATTCCACATTTCTATATATATATATCCTTAAAAGTGTTCACCTAATTATATTTATTTGTTGCTGACACCTTGTGCATATGTTCATATATATCCCTGAAGGTTAAATGATGCATGGATACATAGACAATACAGTAGGAATTCCCATGAATTCACACATGTAAGTTTCCCTATTCTATTTCTTAGAGCCAAGACAATAAAATACATGAAGTTCATGAGAATTAGATATTTGAAAGAAAAATGCAGTGCCATTAGAGATGAAATTGCAAGAAGTGGACAGAATCCTCTCATTATCTTTAGAATTCTTTGTCCCTCCAAAAGAGTACATTGAAGCTATATCCTTAATAAAAGCATCTAAAGTCATTCATTACAATAGTTATATTCAACACTGCATTTGAGAATGCATCTTCTTTGGCTATGACATTTGTTGGGTCCCTATAATACTAGTGATTACCCCATTACTATTGTAGTTGCATCCCTTATTAATATTGTTGTGCCCCTATTGTCCCCACATTATTGTTATTGTTCCCCATAGAATCCCTCTATTGTTATTTTTGTGGCTTTATATTATTATTGTTAGGTCGGCTGGGTTATATTGTGACTCCTTAGACTCCTATATATAGAAATGATGTTTTGTCATTTGAATCATCCAAAAATTGTTCATTTTGTAATGTAAAGGAGGTTGCCCCTTGAAAAGGCTAAATTTTAAGGCGTTGATCTATCTTTTCTATCTTTTTCTTGAGCTGGTTTCATAACATTTCTTATCAAAGGTTTGGATTCTAGGGTTTAGGTGCTCCAAATAGGTCATCGTGGCATTTTCTCTATAATTTTTTTGTCCATGACGTTTCAGAAGCTAAAAAAAAAACCATTTGAGAAGACATCACATTGAAGCTCGGGTCCAAATTTAAGAGCTTTTCGCACTATATTTGTGGAGGTATGATCTGTGGAAGTTGGTCTTTTTGCAGACTCCTGAATTACATTCCAAACAGGTGACCTGGGGAAAATTGTCATAAATTTCTCTCTGAGCATTAGATTGAAATTTTGTCAGAAGGTATAGAAATAGGATGGAATTTAGATTCTTGTATATATTTTTCAGATCCAAAGGTCGAAACAATGACTTGTGGCATGTCATACAAGTTCGCTCTACTGAACTAGTCTATAATCAGGTCACTGTGGGAGATTTCACATAACTCTTCCTTGGAGAATCCAATTTGGATTAGAGTAGTGGCATTTGAAACAGGACACATAGGGCTATGGCAAGTCAGAATTATAGAACTGAATGATTTGAATGTACAGAGATACATCAGAGGCAATATCGAGCTGCTACAAAGTGAAAAAAGGTGTGTAGATTCTTTTAAATTTTTGCTTAAGATTGGTTTGAAATTTATTTTGAAGGAATTCAAAGGGCATAGTAGAGCATTATTATCGGTAACTGATTCCCTAAGGAAAGAAAATTCAAACACCTAGTAAGGAACCTGAAAGCTCTAGCATGACTCATGAAGAAGAGTAAGAAATGCTACATGATATATCAAAATTACAAGAACAAGTGCAACAAATGTCACTCTCACAAAAGCTAATAGAAGCTAAGATAAAGGGTGTGGAAAATATGATGGACGATTTGAAGATAGATTTGAAGACAAATTTCAAGAGAGACATGACAGATTTGAAGATAGATTTGAAAAAATTTCTACAAGAAATACTTACTAATGGTGAAAAGGCAATAAAGGAAACTCATGATGCGAACAAAAGAAATGTTAATCATGATATCATAGACTCTAATGTAGGATCGAAGATGCACCATATTCGAAAAATCGATATGAGAAAGTTTGATGGCAAGGATCCTGCAACATGGATATTACATATGGAGAAATTTTTCGATCTCAATAATGTGAAAAACACACAAAAGGTACGTATTGCAACTTTATATTAGGAACCAAATTAGTTTGTATGTTATCAATGGATTTGCTCTCATAAACAGTTTATCACTTGGGAAATTTTAATGGAAGAATTGATAGCACATTATGAGGATATAAAAAGCAACACTTTTTTTAGCCAATTAATAAGTCTCAAACAAAAGGGTTCAATAATGGAGCACATTGAGGAGTTCCAAAAATGTAACATAAGGGGAAAAATATTCCATAGGAGCATAGGATTGATGTGTTCGTAGGGTCTTTAAAGGATAATATCCAACATGATGTTCACCTTTGGGAACCTGATTCATTAGACAAGGCATTCAGGTTGGAAAGAAAAATGGAAAGCAAAATTATGGCAACCAGGAAGCATACCACTCACAACTATAAAGACGGAAGTGTTGTTGCC
>APFE031435002.1:0-120062 GCA_000404065.3 Pinus taeda
TAATGTTAAAAATTTAAGTAAAAGGATGAAAATGAAAAATAAAGGAGAATATCACTTTTACTTTAAGAATTTAACATTACCATGAACTGCATATCAACACTAGGGCACAAATTCCCTTTTATAACTTTAGACACGCATCTAGAAGCAACAAGAAGTCACTAACATACCTTAAAAGTAAATTAAAAAACAAATTAAAAAAAAACACAAGTTAATGAGGAAATGTGGATTGTATGGCCCTGAAACGCGTTTCCGGCCGTACTGGCCACGTTTTCGTTTTGGGAAACGTGGCAGTACGGCCGGAAACGCGTTTCACGGCCGTACCAAACGCGTTTCCGCGTTTCGTACCCGTTTCCGTACAGAAACGAACCTCTATACCACGTTTCCTGCAACATAGTAGTGCAGTGAACACTCCTTGGTCCTTATAGGGAAAACTATACGACCATCTCAAACCTCCCAATGAAAACCCATCCTTTAAAGGTTAATATACGTTGCAATCGTGATCTCCATTGAGAAGGTAAGTAGCTTGTCAATGAATTGAGCCGATATCCATATAGCTAAAATTGTAGATGTCTTAGTGCCGCAAAGTCCCTTACCAAGAAGGCAAGAATAACAAAGTAGGTTAGTACTCTACTACTTGTGTCCTTATCCTGGTTGGAAATTCCATTATCTTTGCATGTGGCAGTGTGATGATACAAATCATACGTCACAGGCATAAGCCCTAGGCAAGTGCTTGTATTGATCAGGGTGAATATCTATACAAAACTAAACTAGGTAGCTACCACTTGACCAATTAGATGTCCACTTGAACAGCATAGAACCTGCTGTTATGGTCGTGTACATCATGAATTTCAACTTAAAACATCAGCTTGGGTGCTTAGTCACTATAGGTCGTGTTATCATCAATATGCATGCAAAAACAAAGGCCCAGGGTGCTTACTCAACATAGCTCATTTTATCATTAATATGCATGCAAAAACAAAGGATCACAGGTATTAATGGAAGGTCCAGATATAAGGTGCCATGTTACCATCATTACAAGGACATTGAAATAGACTAGAAATGTACCATAGTCAATCTGCAAAAGGATTTTGGGCAACATACTTATACCAAAATGGAACTTTCACCAAGAATGCTAGAATGCAATCAATATATAAGAAGATGCATCTAATTGAAGTTGTTGTGCCATCATGTTTATTGCTACACTAAAATGCCATCGGGCTGTAGAGTTTGAAACTGAAATAATAAGCAATTGCTCCGATTTTGGGCAGCAAACTTTATACCAGATTGGAACTTTCACCGAGAATGCTAGAATGTCAATATATAAGAACATGCTTCTAATTGAGGTTGTTGTTCCATCATGTTTATTGCTACACTAAAATGCCATTGGGCCATAGAGTTTGAAACTGAAATAAGCAATTGCAGAAGTTTCAATTATATGCAAGTTGCCTCTTTAGTAATCTAATAAATAGAGGTCTTTAGGCTTGTATGAAGTGCCCTACTGTATTTGTGGAAACTACTGCTGTTATTAATTACTTTGCTTTCGGAAATGGAATACTATTGTTATTAATTACTTGTTTTTTGGAAAATGGAATACTGCTGTTAATAAATACTTGGTTTTTGATGGTGTAGTCTAACTTATAAACAAAATAACCTTTTTCATCGGAATTTGGCAATACAATTTCAAGCTAGAATGTGATTTTGTTGTTGTTTAAAATACATTTTTGAATGCATAAATGGATTTAGCACACTGGAAAACCCCCAAGGCGCTCGAATTCTAAAGATTAAACAACTTAAGCTCAAGTTTTTAAAAATCTCAGCCAGATTTCGGTTAAAATTAACTAGAAAAAAGCGTCATGAAAAAAGCCATTTCGTCTATAAGTTAGATTATACGTTATTAATTACATTGCTTTTGGAAAATGGTATACATAAAAATGAGGGTCATTGACCTTCATCTAAATTTGCTACAAAATACAAAAATACACCTAAACGATATGTTCATAGTTTCATCACTATAGTATAGGAGGTTATTCTCTTTAAAAATAGCTAAAAGGCCGAGTGAGAGGGAGCAAGTGCTCTTGTATGAAAACAAAGAACTAGAATGTTGATGAAAATAAGATGAGGAAGTAAGGGGGTTGGACTATTTCCTACTTACACCACGCTTTTTATTTCATAGTTATTCGCAAATCGTTGTGAATATTCCATTGGATAGTTCGTTACAACAAATCTATTAAAATTATACTTAAAATCACAAATCTATATTATGCGGGTTATTTTCGTTACTCTTGGATTATTTTCATGCATGCAATACATAAAATGTAGGAAATATAGAACATATTTACTATTTTCATGCATGCAATACATAAAATGCAAGAAATATAGAACATATAAAAATACAATCACCCATAACCATAATAACACGATATAATCTTGGAAACCCTTATGATGCAAAACCCATTTGGAAGGCAAGACTATTCTATTTCTCTCTCTAAATGGAAATGGATGCAAGTAGAAATGCGTGAGCCCTGTGGCCCGTGGGCTGTTATAGTACACAAGCTCTCTTTGTTTGCTCTCTCTCTAAATGGAAATGGATGCAACTAGAAATGAGTGAGCCTTGTGGCCCGTGGGCTGCTATAGTACACAAGCTCTCTTTGTTTGCTCTCTCTCTATTCACTTTCAACTACTTTGTGTATCAATGGAACAAATGCACTGAAATATAATGGAACCCCTTTTCCTCTTACTAGCCCAATTATTACACAACTTGATAGCTTACTAGCAATTATGTCAATCCAAAGCCCCGTGTGCTATTATTGAGTCATATCACTTTTGACATTTTTGTAAGAAAAAGAGAAGAATTTCATTTTTGTCTAGAAGAGTCAAAAAGTTCAAGTCAACCCTCTCTCAGTCGAAGTTGGTATGTGTGATTGTTTGATACTTCATGCACACCTATATATATATAAGTGAAACTTCGACCAATTGGATCCATGAAGTTCTGAAGAAGATAAGCCGAATTTTGTGATCATAAGAAGGAAGAATAAGTCGAAGTTCAGAAGAAACAAAGGATAATAAAAGAACAAGAAGACCAAACCCTAATTCTGATTCATTAAAGTCACACATGCGAGTAACCTAAAATTTTGTGACAAGACTGAGAAGACTTGAAGTATCCTACAATTTTTGTCGAGGCTGAAAGTTTGAGTTTCTTGAAGTTTGTGACTAGGCTAAGACCTTGGTGACTGAAGTAAAGCTTGAAGAAAGGTTGACTATACTTTGAACAGAACAAAGGAAGTTGAATATATTGGACTTTGACTTGAGAGGCAGGCTGACGTGGAACCGTTAAATGAGTCTTTGGTCTTGGGTTGGATATCTCATTTTGAATTGATTCAATAAGAAGAAGATTGTTGGGTTTCCCCCTTTTCAGGGGTTTTGCCTCGGCTTTAAAGCTTAAATTTTTGTGTCTCTTGCTTCTTTGTGATCTTGGAAGAATAGTTTGTGTAATTGTTTGATGAAGGAGAAACAATAATATAACAAAAGAAAGAAGATTAACTTTCACAAGTAATTACCAAGTAAGAAAATCTACTTAACCTTTGATTCTCTAACATGATATCAAAGCTAAGGTGAAGAGGAGACACTATTACAAGGCAGAGACAAGAAGATCATCATTTTAGTAGCCATAACTGAAGATATCTTTTGATAATTGCTCACCTCCAAGTCATTATGTCCAATCCAATGGCATTTATGTGTAAGGCAAACAATAAGTTAGAAGGAGCATCCAACTGACTTAGTCCTTAGGGAGAATGATGTCATGAAATTCGTTCAAGGGAAAGTTCTAGTACCAAATAAAGAAAATGCTCAAGAAATTGAAAAATATGAAAAATAGGAGATTAAGGCTAAAAAAATTCCCTTTGAGTCCATCAAAGACCACATCACTTTTGTATCAACATTATTTACATCTGAAGTCTATGATACCTTGGTGAAATTATAATTTGTAAGTACAATAGGTCACATTATAACCCTCAAAGCTCAACTATATCGATCAAAGATGACAAAAGAAGACATTATAATCTTTTATTTCATGCAAATATCAAAAATTAAAGATCAACTTCAAAAACCGGTGAGAAAATATCCGATTAAGAATTAATTACAATAGCAATCAATGCCTTACCTAAGGAGTGGGATGGTTTTGCAAGCAGTATCTGTGCAAGAAAAGAAGCTCCACGATTTGAAGAATTATGGGCTCAATGTTCAATAGAAGAATCCAAAATAAATGCTAGAAGCAATTCTCAACCTTTCAATGAAACCTCTTAAGACTTTGTAGCTAAATCAAAGAACAATTTTGATAAAAAGAAGAAAAACAAAAATAAAGACATGTCCAAAGTCCTTTCAATGAAACCTCTTAAGACTTTGTAGCTAAATCAAAGAACAATTTTGATACAAAGAAGAAAAACAAAATTAAAGACATGTCCAAAGTCTAGTGCTTTGGTTGTCATGAATATGGACACTACAAAACAGACTGTCCTAAAAGCCCTAAGAACAATAAAAGGAAGGAAAGGTATGAAGCATTAACATCTAGGGACGAAGAACCTTCAAAGACGCAGAAGGAAGATCCTAGAGATCATTGCTATTGAGAGATCATGGAATTGATGATTGGTGTATCATGCACTAGGTTTGTAACATAAAGCTTAGAAGATAATCTAGCATGTGTAAATGAAACTTGAAGACATGTTTAGAAGGATAGTTAGCCCCCTCATCAAAATTAATGGATAGAGGGAGGAGTAGACAACCTAGATCAACCCTAGTGCAATTCGTCTTAGCATGAGAGAATCTAAATGAGCCACAGATCCAAAGCAGCGAACGAACAAGGAAGAAATCTGTTTGAGTATCTTTTTGTGATTAGACTTGAGGTCGAGTTTGGAAACAAACAGATCGAACCTTAAAGGAGAGTTCTAGGTAGTCTTGGTACAAGTTTAGTGGTGGAACAATCCTTAGAAATAAGGTTGAATCTTTGTATATTCTTGCAGGAGGGCTGAGGGTCCTCTAGCCCTCATTTGAGGGGCCAAAAGGTTTGAAACAATGCCATATCAATGCTCAAGAGGCATCAAAGGGAGGAGGATTTAAGGAGCATCCATACCACAACTAGAGGAATTTTGGAGCTATTTGTTAGAGCTAATGTGTCGCTGTTGTAGGTGCCCTAAAGAGGGCTGCTAAACCTCAGTGTTTTGTCAGAGAACCGAGATCTTGTGGGAGTAGAGTAGACTTCAGTTCAAGGTATGTGCCTTGTCTTTCATGTTGATAAATGCAAAATGATGGTAGGTCTCTCCTAAGTGTTTTGGACATCAATATTTTTTCCAATAGGAGAAGACTTGCTACTGTTAAGAGGGAAGTCTTGGAAGCCCTAAGAATTGATAATTTTGGAGTAGCAAAGATCAATTAGTGGGATGTTTGTTCGAGCCTTAAGTCTGTCATTCTTGAAGCAACCAAGAGATAGCAAGAGAGAAAATTTGGTGATGCCCTAGATTAGTAAGTTCATTGATAGGCGGGTAGATTTGTGGAAGCACTAAGAACATTGAATGCAAGAGGTTATTCAATATTGTATGGATAGTTGACAAGAAGCCCCAAGTTCTATCATCCTATGAACAACAAGGAGATGGTTAGTGGACAGACTCTTGAATCCCTAGTTCGTTGATTTGATTATGAAAATAAGTAATAAGAGGGTCGAGTATGAAGACCCTAAGAGTAGTGATGTTGGAGTAGCCTTCTCATTGTTAAAGGGTAGTTTGGTGAAGTCCCTAAGAGTTTGTTGCCTTGAAGGAACAAATGAAGCAACTAAAGAGAATAATTATTTGAGTCTATGTAGTTGGTTGACTGAAAAAGACTAATTGGAAAGGTCAGCCTAGATGCGTTCAAAGATTAAGCAATAGATTGGCTAATCTTGTTATGTGATAATCAGTCAATTGAAGGAACCATGTGATGGAATATATTCAAGGCAAGAAACAGTGCAAAAACTAGCGTTGAACATAGTTCAAAATGTAGTTGGTGAGGACCTCGAGTACAAGATCTTGAACTATTAGGAGGCAGATTTGGATCCCTAGTTCAAGAAGTTGCAATATGAGCAAACTTAGTGATTAAGAGGGATGATTGAGGAAGCTACAACTAGATCAGGTAGTTGATGTAAGGGAAGTATGAGTACTTCCTACACACATTGAGGCTTGTTGATGAATTCTCCTTGTTTGAGAGGGAGTGAGCATGGCTTTCTCCCCTTAGGGGAGGGAGTAGGGTTGGACACTGGTTCTCCTTATGCCATGTACTAGGCCAAGACTAACCACCATAACTCTAGTGCATGCATCACAGATAGGGAGAATGAATTGAATAAGCATGGTTCTCCTTGTGTCAAGTATTGTGATAGATTAGGATTGATATCTTGATTCAAGTACATGGAAATAGATAAGGAGAATGGTGGATTGCATAAGCATCTTGGACATACATTTTTGAGTCATGTACTGGATGGATTAGGATGAAGATCTTAAGTCAAGTACATGGACTTTGATAAATAAAGGTTCGATGGAAAAACATTTCCTCGAGGGAAATGGTCTAATGAAGGACATACCTTCAGGTATCCTGGGTGGAGTATGTATCTCAGTCAGGCGGTGTGGTGTTCCATGGAATGCCTCCCAATGTTGTGCTTTGATCTTGTGAAAAGATAGAGCGTACTTGTCAAGGCCTTGGTGATGTGTCAATGTTGCTATTATGATAATATCATTGTTGATGCTTATTAATCTGGATCTCTTCTTATGTGAATATTTCAACTTGAGATAGACATGTTGAGTCATTATGAGTACCTCCCTAGTTAAGAGGTAGTGCTGGAAAAATGTAACTAGTGTCGGTCTTCATAATGAGATAACAATGATTAATACATTTATTTTTTAAATTCTATTCTTATCCAAGCATGTTCTTCATGCTTTAAAAGTAAAAAGGAGTCAAAGTCATTTGTTATTGAGTCAGATTCACTTTTGACATTTTGTTAGAAAAAAAAGAATCTCATTTTTGTCTAAAAGGTTAAAAAAGTTCAAGTCGGGCCCCTCTCAGTGAAAGTCGACTTGTGTGGTTGTTTGATGCCTCATGGATAGCTATATATATAAGTGAAACTTTGACCTATTAGATCCATGAAGTTTTGAAGAAGATAAGCCGAATTCTATGATAATAAAAGGAAGAATAAGTTGAAGTTCAGAAGAAACAAAGGAGAGTAAAAGAACAAGAAGACCAACCCTAATTTTGATTCATTAAAATCACACATGCGAGTATCCTGAAGTTCTGTGACAGGGCCGAGAATATTTGAAGTATCCTGCAGTTTTTGTCATGGCCTAAAGTCTGAGTCTCCTGAAGTTTGTGACAAGGCCGAGACCTTGGTAACTAAAGTAAAGCTTGAAGAAGGTTGATTATACTTTGAGTAGAATGAAGGAAGTTGACCATATTGGACTTTGGCTTGAGAGGAGGGTTGACGTGGAACCTTTAAGTGAGTCTTTGGAATTGGGTTGGATATCTCATATTGAATTGATTCAATAAGAAGAAGATTGTTCGATTTTCCCCTTTTGAAAAGTTTTTCTCTGGTTTGAAAGCCTAAATTTCTATCTCTTACTTCTTTGTGATCACGGAAAAATAGTCTGTGTAATTGTATGGTGAAAAATAAACAATAATATAATAAAAGAAAGAAGATTAACTTTCACAAGTAATTACCAGGTAAGAAAATCTATTTATCGTTGATTTTTCTAACAAATGAGAGTTACAATATTGACTCTTTTACAGTCCTCTTCATCAAGATCACATGGCTAAACCTTTTACCATGAATAATGGGGCTTGATGTGACATCCTCTCAAATCATGATGGTCGAAACATAAAGGTCAACTTTCGGGTGACATAATTTTTCCATACGAACTCCTTTTGTGGTCTTCCTTGTGTCATCGGAAAGGTATGTGTGTGTAGAATAAGGCTAAGGGATGCCATGTTTAAGCGGAAAAGTTTTATCCCAAAAAATTCATTTAATGCATCAAATTAAGTTTTAGATCCCAATTCACCAGATTGAGACCGATGGGTAAAAATGGTTCCATGCGTTGATTTCTTTGAATTTTCCACTTTGAAAGCATCAATATGGATGACAAATAGTATAGTGATTCAATTCGGATCATACCTCCCCAAATTAGGAGGCTTTTGGTCTCCAAAAGTTTTTACTGAATGAGGTGATGAAATTTTCCTCTAGCTTCGTCCCAAAGTACCATTTAGCCTTACTTGGAAGCCGTTTTTCAACCCAATTTGTTAAAGATCATGCTGCCATTATCTTGTAGTTTTAGCCTCTTTTACAAAACTGTATCCATTAGGGGAATTTTGAGGTCTAAAATGGGAATCCTAAGGAAATTATAAAATAATAGTGGAAATAATAGAATAAGATTAGATTACATCACCAAATTTTAGAGGGAAAAACAAAAAAAATATTTTTTCAACTCGTATTTTCAATTTATCTCTCTATGGGTTTACTCAAATTTCGAGTGACAACGCTCGTTAGATGCAAAATTTGGTTCCTCATCTAAGTAGTACCCATGTTGCATACTTTCGATGGATCCTGTTGCACGAAAAATGAGAAATACATGAAAAACGTGATTGCAATAATGTTTTTTCATTTTTTCATGTAGCAGAGTCCATCAAAAGTATGCAATATGTGTACTCTTTGGATGAGGAATTAAATTTTGCATCCAACGAGTACTCCTGCTCGAAATTTGAGTAAAAAATTAGGGAGATAAGTTGAAAAAATAGTTTTATTATTTTATAATCTTTTTACCTTTTTACTCCAAAAATGGTGAATCCCATGGTTGACATCATCATCTTGAATCCTATTGGTTTTTATAAAGTTTATTTTGGTTGTACTTTTTTCTTAAGAGACCCATTTTAGACCTCAAAATTCCCTTAATGCTGTCTCAACTTTACCTAAGCATCTGGTGCCAAAGCCGTTATAGAAAGTAGGACCTGCTCCTCTTATCGATTTAGCATGGAAGGCTCAAAAGTTTCAAATTTTATACATTCACCACTGAGTAAATGTGCATGTATGTGGTAGATTGAGTCTATAAGTGTTCTCTCCAACCTTTTCCATTATGTCAAAGAGACTATTGCAGAGTCTTGATTTTCTTACCAAGATCGCGTACTCTCCTTGTTCAATTGTAAACTATACTCGATCTTCCACTATAAATGAATTTTTTGTTCTTTGTTGATCATGCCTGGCTTCATATTTTTCTTGTGACTTCCACTGAATGTCTTTTGTACCTATAAATGGATTTCCCTGATCTTGTCAACAAATTTTTCTACTCCTAAGGCATCCCTTGTAAGATCCTCCCTCAGTTTTCTTTGTTGTCCATATGCAATATATAAAGGTGAAAGTGGCAAATATTCAAAATAAGTTTCAAATGGGGACTTACCACTAGCAGTGTGGACTACTTAGTTGTAAGAGTGTTGTATATAAAGAAAATTTCCATCCCAATTCTTCAAATGCTTTCAGCTGTAACCCCTCAAAAGTTGGTCCCATTGCTTACTTCTATTTATGCGTCTCTTTTTGGACGGAATGTTGTAGACCTCTTCAACATTGTATCTATCTTCTCCCATAATGTAGTCCAAAATGTGTTGAGAAATTTTGTCCCTATTGGAAATGATGCTCCTTGGTATCCCAAAGTGCAACTAGACGTGTACAAAGAACAAATTCTCTTTTTCTTTCTCGTTGATAGTCTTTTTATAGGGCATTATAACACACATCTTGTATAAATTGCCAACTACCACGAACATGTAGTTATGCCACTACTTGGTTGTTGGTAAAACTCCCACCAAGTCCATGGAAATCCTTCTCCAAAGATGAGGGATGGTATAGACTTTGTTCCCTGTTACTAGGCTTGTTGGTACAACAAAACATGCATTCTCTTATGAATAACTACCTCTTCTTGCATCTTATGCCATTACACATACTTCTACAAGTTGGCCACTGTCTTCACTACACCTCATATCCTTGCAACCATGGAAGTGTGAGCATCTTTAATCAAATGTAGTTGCTTACCTTTAGGCACACATATCTTGTCTAGCTTGTAGAATAACCCACTCTAGAGATGGTAGTTAACTATGCTATTACCATCATGCACATGACTTTGGCTTTGCAACTACCGAAACACCTCTTTGAAGTTCTCATCCTCTATATATGCCTCCATGTATGCATCATGAATGAAATACCCCATGTGCATAAGAGTTCTCAATGCTACGATCTTTGATATGGGTGGCTTTGAAAGCATGTTGACCAACTTGTTTGTGCTGTCTTTTTTTACTTTATCACTAAATGAAACTGCTATAAAACCCCCATGTACTTATAATGCATGGTTTGCGTTGGCTTTCTTTGGGCATGTATGTATTGTAGTGGTTGGTGATTTGTGTGGATTACTATCTCTTTTTCTGTTAGACAATGTTTCCACTTCTCCAAAGTTTGCACTATGGCATAGAGCTCCTTGCCATAGGTAGGGTAGTTGAGAAATGCCCCATGAAATTCTTCAGAATTGAAGCATACATGCCATCCTTCTTGCATCAAGACTGCTCCCATAGCATGACCACTCACATTTGTCTCCACTTTGAATGATTGCTACACGTATTTTAATGCTAGAATAAATGCTCGATTGATTGTATTTTTTAATTCCTCGAAGGCCCTATGTTGACCCTTTCCCCACTGAAAACTCTTGCCACCGACTGTTTTGGCATGGAGTGCTACTGCTACTATTGAAAATTAGGCTATGAATTTATTTAGGTACTGTGCCGCCCCAATGAAACTCCTAAAAAAATTTGGTCCAAAATATGATAGCTTGTGTAGAAAGTAAGGAAAGAATGTGACCATTTGGTGCAAAATTGTCCAACAAATTTAATACCCACAAGATTGATGCCTCAGAACCATTTTAAATAAGTCACATTTACTGGAACACTGCCTTTGACTGATAATAAATGTTCCCTATGCATACACTTTAGAGATGTGGTCTCTGTTAGTTGATATACTTCCAGAACTAAGAGTTACACTTAGCAACCAACAAATAACAATATATCTCAACCTTATAATGAATAGAACTCGACCTAGTAATTTAACAGTGGCTTGTCTATGAAATAAAGAGAAAACCGTTCCTCTGGACTGAAACTTTGACCCACATAAGTTTTAGAATGCCCAAACCCTTTATTTAACGAAATCGACCTCATAATCCACAACTTCATTCGAATAGATTGATGGAAGAGGATGGCTCTTCTTCAATGATAATATTGACCTCAGAGTTAGCTCGATCCTCCACTTGTGAGAATATATATAGAAAAAAAATATGAGAAGATAAAATCCACTGAGTCACACTTAGCAACCAACAAATAACAATATTTCTCAATCTTATAATGAATAGAACTCGACCTAGTAATTTAACAGTGGCTTGGTCTATGAAATAAAGAGAAAGTCGTTCCTCTGGACTGAAACTTTGACCCACATAATTTTTAGAATGCCCAAACCCTTTATTTAACGAAATCGACCTTATAATCCATAACTTCATTCGAATAGATTGATGGAAGAGGATGGGTCTTCTGCGATGATAATATTGACCTTAGAGTTAGCTCGGTCCTCCACCTGTGAGAATATATATAGAAAAAAAATGTTAGAAGATAAAATCAACTGATAACACCTCTTTACCTCAATATCTCCTGCAAATTGTCTTCTACTTTGAATTGCAATGGTGAAATATGAGTGATTCTACTCTCCAATCCAACTAGTGTGTTTAGTTTGCCACCATTTTACCCTTTTAATTTTATTAAGTCACTTTAGAAACTCTTTCACATTATAAAATGAAAGTGACTTTTCATTAGCCTAGGCCATGTCCCTCTTTTTACCCTTTAGGCAATTATAATGTTTTCCTAGGCGATTCATGTTTCCTTATTAATTTTTTTCCCTTGCATTATCCTACGAGAACGTATTAGGATAGCATAACGCATCTTATTTTTCCTAAGCGGTTGGGGACATTACAATCCTCCTTGCATGAGTTTGCTTGCCCTCAAGCAACTTTGACTCTGGATGTATGAGCACCTGTTTGCCTTCCCATGTGGCATCCTCAATAGTTAGATCCTTCCACTTTACCAAGTACTCATTTATGGTTTTGTTTCTCAACTTATGTTCCCTGGTCTCTAAAATCTACTCCAAAACCAAAATTAATTGCCTTCCTCATCCAATGGTGGGAGCTCAGTGGAGGTGAATACATGCTTCCCCAAGGAATTCTTAATGCACAAAACATGGGATACATTCTAAATTTTAAATCCTTCAGGAACTTCCAACTCATAGGCCACTTCCCCAACTCATCTCACGATTTTATATGGTCCATAGAATCTTGGTTTCAATTTTTTCCCCTTTTGTTTTGAGTGATGATTGTTTATCGGGTTGGAGGAAAATATATACCATGTCTCCCACTTCAAATTTTCTCTCTATCCTATGCTTATCTACATATAAATTTTGGTGGTTCTGAGCCATCTGCAAGCTGTCCTTGAGGACTTGTAGGATATCCAGGCTGTCCTAAATCCTATCTTTAGCCAAAGGGGCCTGGCTATCCCCAAATATACGATCTACAAATGTTGGGGAGTCATATATGCACAATTCTTTGAAGGGTGTCATACCAATATACATATGGAAAATGGTGTTGTATTAGTCCCCCCACATATGCAACCACTTTACCCATGTCTTCTGTTAGTTAGATACATAGTTCCTATGATAACCCTCCAGCCACATTTTGAATATCTTGGTCTATCAATTGGTTTGTGGGTGGTAACTGATGGTCAGTGTCAGCTCTGCCCCCATAATTCTAAACAATTCCTTCCAAAATTCGAACAAAAATCTACTGACTCTGTTACTCATGATGGTGATTGGCAACCCATGCAATTGAAATACCTCCATGAAGAACAACTCGACCTCCTGTGCTACTGAATATTTAGATGGCATGACAACGAAGTGTGAAAACTTCGTAAGCCATTCCACCACCACATATTTGTAGTCCTTACGCTGTATCAAAGGTAGCCCAATGATAAAGTACATAGAGATGTTCTCCCATTTCTGCTCAGGGATAGAGGGTTACTGTAGCAACCTTTTCAGATGGGCCTGTTTTGCTAGAAGATGCTGCATTCTTTAACGAAGATTAATATATCCATCTTGAGTCCCTTCCAAGTGAACCTCTCCTTGTAGTTTTTCAAATACCATGGGTGTCCTGCCAAAGGTGAGCTGTGAGTTGCCTGCGTAATTTTCTCCTTCAGTTGTGATTCTGGTACCAGGTAGGTCTGGTCTTTATAATAGATAATGCTGTCTACAACCCGATATCTATCATCTTGTATCAACCCCTCGAGAACCTCACATGAGAATTTGTTTTTGGATTATTCTTCAAGTAACAGTGACTTCTAGTCATCTCTTATCTCCATGAGGGAGAGAGTGGATGTCATCCTCAAGAAGGCATCTACTACTACATTGTTTTTCCCCCTTGACATAGTCGATCTTGAATTCATAGGCCTTCAATTTACTAAACCACTTTTGTTGTCTCTCACAACTCCTTCTGCCCCATGAGGAATCTTAGGTTGTTATGATCTATTTTTACTTTGAACTTGTTCGCCACATGATATTGTCAGAATTTGGCCAATGCATGCATCAGGTGGCCAACATTTTCTTGCCATAAATTGAGTAATTCCGCTCATAATATCTGAGTTTGTGGCTCTCAAATGCTACTGGGTGGTGATCCTGCATACAAAATGCTCCTATGCTGGTCCCCGAAGTGTCACACTCCAACACGAAAGGATGGGTGAACTCTGGTAGTGGAAGCACATAGCACAAACTCATCACTTGCTTCATCTTTTCGAATGTTTCCTGTGCTTTATCAGTCCAACTAAAATCCCCCTTTTTGGTGAGGTATTTAAGAGGCGTTTTCAACTATTAGAACCCATTAACAAACTTTCTAGAGTATGTGTAGAGGCCAATGAATCTTTTCGATTCAGTTATATTTTTCGGGGCAATCCATTTGATGATTTCCTGGGTTTTCTCTCGATGGACGTAAACCCCATCATTCCCATTCACATGCCCTAAGTAGAGCATCTTTTTCATGCCAAAGTCACACTTAGAATACTTTGCGTTTAGTTCTTTCTCCTCCAGGATCCCCAATACCTCATCCAAGTGCATCGGATAGTCCTCCCAAGTCTTGTTGTAGACCGATAAATCATCAAAGAAAACCAACAAGTACTTCCACAAATATTTATTGAACACATGGTTCATGCATGATTGGAAAGTTTTAGGGGTGCTGGTTAGCCCAAATGGCATAACAAATAACTCATAATGGCCATAGTGACACCTAAAAGTTGCCTTCATGATGCATGCCCCTAATCTTGAATCTGATAGGAGCCCAAACGAAGATCAATCTTCGAAAAATATTTGGCTCCCCCCAAATCATCCATCAACTCGTCTATCCTAGGGATATGGTACCAGTTCTTGATAGTTATCTTGTTAAGAGAAAAGTAGTCAATGCACATCCACAAGGTACCATCATTCTTAGCCATCACCATTGAAGAAGCGAGAGATCTGGAGCTAGGATGAATATCACCCAACCTTAACAACTCCTTAATGGCCTTCTCAATCCCATCTTCATAGAACTTGGGATGTCGGTAGGGGCTGGTTATAACTGCTTGCATACCCTCCTCCAACTCTATAACATGCTTAAAGCCTCTATCTGATGGTATACCTGGAGGAATGTCAACAAATATTTTTTGGTGTTTATGAAGCAATACCTGAATGTTCTTTGAACGCTGTCATGATTGTTCCAACTACCGACTATTTTTGATGAAGCACTCGACTCCCCACTCAATATCACCCTTCCACAGCACTGCTTCCATGCTGTTAGATGATTCTATCTTCTGTGGATATTGGTGCATGGCCCTCATCAATACCTTCTTGCCATTTTTCGGATCAACGAATTCCATCTCCATGTTCCTTTGATCTCTGGTGTACTTATGTCGCAGATCCATTGAACTCGTAGCATCTCATTGGTGTGATACACATCTACCACAAAGAAATAATCTATTACAATGTAATTCCCCATTGTTAGCTTCAACGTGGGGATGTCTCTAGTGCATTTCATCTGATGGACACCTGGTATAGCAACTATAAAGCCATCAAAATCCTTTATTGGAATTTCCCTCTGTTCAACTAAGGATGTATCTATGAAATTGTGATAGGCCCCATGATCGATCAAAACCATCACCTTGTGACTTGTTAGGAGTGCTCTGACCCTTAAGGTATGGTATCGGGGAAAACCTGACATGGATGCAATAATAGGGGCTTTTCCCTTAGCATGTGAAATCTCACCCTCAACTGTCTGACGTATTTGTCCCTATACCTGTTCCTGCATTGGATCCTCATCTTCATCATCACTATTACTCTTAGAGTACACCTTAATATAGTGGGCCTTTCCCACCTCGTCCTTTCTTGTGCACCTATGCCCTAGTGCCCAAGGTTCTTGATAGTTGAAACATATTTTCTCAGTTCCTTCTGGGTTTTGTCATCCATCTTTGGTTTCCCAGTGCCCTCCCTTTGAAAATGTTTGAATTCTTTTCCTTTTCGAGGAAAGGAAGGCTTAGGAGGGAATATACTCTTAGGAAAAACATCTTGCATGTCCCTGGATCTGTTAATTGTTGCACGAAGAGTTTCAACTTCAAATCCTTCGAACCAAGCACATAGAGGCTCAGACAACCCCTCCACAAATAACATCACCAACCTAGCCTTTGAGATATCTGTGATCATAATTGCTAGTCTCTGAAACTCTAAAACGTAAGCATCTAGATTCCCTGTCCACCTAAGCTGAGTTAGCTCCCTGAAATGAAGCTCTGGGTCCTTCCTACCAAATCACTCTATGATTCTCTGAGTGAATTTAATGTTTGAGGTAATCATGGCGTGACCCATTGTCACCAACCCATGGTACCACCACTCACAGACTTCACCATCTAAGTGTAATGTGGCCAAATTAATGGTCTATTCCTTTGCCATCTTATGTAGCTAGAAATATGCATCCAACTTTTGTACCCATGATTGAATTGAAGATTTAGATGACCCATCAGAGCAAGGAGTAATCATATTCCCTAATGTCTTTTGCAGCTCATGACTCCACCTTGAAGCCTTCTGAATTTTCTTAGGCTTGCTTTTTTTTTTGGAGGTGGAAAAAGGTAGTGAAACTCATAACAGTTTGGAACTCACGTCCCAATGCTCTATACTCCTCTAAATAATATGCAAAGGATCCCTTAAACTGTCTGTGCTTTTTGATCTTCTGCTGTCTCATGTATGAACCAAGGCATGTTCGATTTGGATGTTGTGCTATATAAGCGTGAGCGCTATGTGTGGTAGTACGTGCATGACTACCCTCTGCACTATTAGAACCTTCTCCATTTACTAGTTCCCTTTTGGTGGAAGTTTCTATGCTTGCTATCTTTCTCATCAAATCCACTATCTCCTTTTAGCCCTTAACCAAGTCATACATATCATTAAGTAGGTTGTTAAATGCTTGGGCCTCCTTGTCCCCCATGTATGTCTCTTCTTTTTTAGGTATCTTTTCCACCCCCTTCCCCTTACTAGGGGTTTCTTCTTATATTTCAAGAATCTCCTCTTCCTTCAGAATTGAAGTGGGATTTCTAGTTATGTAGTGTATTTTGTAAGTGATGTAAGGGTGATCTTTTGAGCTCATCAAATATTGTTACAAACTATCCCTTAAACCTCACATTTTTCTAAGAACATGCTTTGGTACCACTGCAATATTCCTTCTCAGAAATCTCCCAATACTCTGACTATATTCTTTAGGGTTTTGTTTAGATTCTAGTGAAGTTTTTCATCAAATAGTTTGATGAGATACTGTCGTAGAAATAATTTCTTTAGTTATTATTACAACAAACATGTAATCCTGAGACATAGACTCATGAGAACACTTCAGGGCATTATCTTGACATTTATGTTAAAGCTCAACAAGAACTAACAATCATAATAACATTCACGAAACTATCATTTCTCATTGAATCATACTTCTGAAATACACATTGATCTTTAAAAAGGCATCAAGAAACTTAACATATTTAGACAATGTAGAAATAAGAGCACAATGATTATAAAGAACCTATGATATACACCTCCAAATAAGCATGCAAAACAACGTCTGTTCTAGGAGAGAATTTCACGTCCCAAGCAAGCTACAACCAGATATACACCTTCAATTAAGCATGCAAAACAACGTTTGTTCTAGGAGAGAATATCACGTCCCAAGCAAGCTACAACCAGAAAATCGACCCCCCTCTATTCCAATACATCCTTCAATGGATATACTTCAGTCAATAAATATAAAAAGGCCCCTTCCCATCAGTAAACTTAGCCAATGGAAGGAAATACACCTAGCCAAACAAAGAATAGAACTTGGTCCAAAATATGATATCTTGTGTAGCACGTGAGGAAAGAATGTGGCCCTCTGGTGCAAATAAATCAACAAATTAAATACCCACAATATTGATTCCTCAAACCCATTTCAAATAAGCTACATTCACTGAAATGCTACCTTTGACTGATCATAAATGTTCCATGTGCATACTCTTCGTAGGTGTGCTCTTTGCTACTTGATATACTTCTAGAACTCATCTAGCCTTAAGGAAAGAGAGGAAAGACCACTACTAGCACTAAGAGTCACACTTAGCAACCAAAAAATAACAATATGACTTATCCTTCGAATGACCAGAACTCGACCTAGTAATTTAACAATGGCTTGGTATTTGAAATAAAGAGAAAATCATTCCCCTCGACTGAAACTTTGACCCACATAATTTTCAGAATACTTAAACCCTTTTATTGAGAGAAGTCAACTTCATAATCCATAACTTCATCCCACTATATTGATGGTAGAGTATGGCTCTTCTTCAATGGCAATAATGACCTCATATTTATCTTGGTCCTGCACCTGTGAGAAGATATATAGAAAACACAACATTAGAAGATAAAACCAACTTATAACACCTCTTTACCTCAATATCTCCTGCAAATCGTCTTTTACTTTCAATTCCAGTGGTAAAATCTAAGTGATTTCACCCTTTAATCCAATTAAGGTGTATAGTTTCAACACCGAATCTAGCAATGACGATTAATGTTTCTCAAACCATAAGATTTTCTCCAAAACATCTCTAAGAGGTCATTTTCTCAAAATGTAAGTTATAGAATGAGGAGAGACTCATCACTTTTCTTCTTTTATAATTGAGTAGCAATTTTTACCGCCATTTTACCCTTTTAATTTTATTAAGTCACTTTAAAAACTCTTTCATTTAATAAAATGAAAGTGACATTTCATTAACCTAAAATATGCCCCACTTTTCACCCTTTAGGAAATTATAATGTTTTTTTAGGTGAATCATGTTCCCTTATCATTTTAGCTTACAAGAACTTATTACACTAGCAAAATTCATCTTATTTCTCTTAAGCAGTCGGGGAAATTAAAAAGAGCATTGAATAAAAACATACTTCTACCGTCTGATTGTTTATCTATGAAATTGGATTCATCTATGAAGTCTAAGAACAAATTGGAAGGAGATATAAATTCAGGGCTTGGAAAACAAGGATTGATCTCATCCTTGTAAAGAATGATCTCTTGGGTATTGTGAAAGTAAAGGTAAATGAACCCTCATATAATGAAGGAAAAATAAAGTATGAGAAAGATTCCATCACAATTAGAAGCATCATTGCAGACTCTATCAAAGATCACTTGATTCCTTATGTCACAAATCTTGACTTGTCGAAGATGTATGATACCCTAGTTGGATTATACATTATCAACAACATTGGTCAAGCAATGAGTTTGAAGAATGATCTTCATGATGTTAGAATGACAAGAAATGATCTTATAACTTCATATTTCATGAGGATTTCAAGCAATCGATGAAATCATTTCTGAAAGAGGACTAGTGACTACAACACTTAATGGTTTACCTAACTCATGGGACTCATTTGCTTCTAGTATATGTGGTAGAAAGGAAACTCCAAAGTTTGAAGAATTATGGATTGCATGTACTCAAGAAGGATGTAAGCTCATATCAAAGAGAGAGACTCAAAGATATGATGAAGACGATTCTCAATATTTTGCAGGACATTTCAAGAAGGTTGGAGGAATAAAGAATTTTGATTTCCAAAGAAGAAATGAAGAAAGAAGACTAGAAGGAAGAAGATTTGATCCTCAAGGAAAAAATGATATGTCAAAAGTTTAATGCTATCATTGTCACAAATTTGGTCACTATAGGCATGATTGTCTTGGAAGATTGAATGATAGAAAGAGAAAGGGAGAGAAACATTATACCACACCAGACATTGATGAACTTCCAAAGAAACCTAAGAATTAATGAAGATTCAAGTACCAAAGAATTCTTCTATTTTTTTTTGTCTTATGGGTTCTATTGTGAATAATGATGATTTGTGGCTAGTAGATAGTGGTGCGTGAAGACACATGGAAGGAGACCGTGACAACCTCACAATTATAATGGAAAGGAGAATATCTCAAAAGGTAGAGCTTGGAGAAAACAATAATTATGCAATAAAATGTTGATTTTTGTAATTATGGCTAGTATTCATAATGTTTATTTGAGTCATTAATATACTTGTAAGCACGTTCTTCATGCTAGAAACAAAAATACAAATATTTTTAAGTCATATCCCTTTTGGACATTCAAAAGAGAAAAATTGAATTTTTAAAAGACAAATTTTTGGCTCCAAAAGTGATGTCGGCCTCCTCCTATTCAAGTAGACCTCCAAATGTTTAGGTCAACTCCATGTAAAGAAGCACCGAGTTGGCCAAGGAAAAAGCTATATAAATACCTCACATTCCTCCACATTTGTGCAAGCAAATCGATCTCTTATCTTTTGTGATTCAACCTACTCTAAGAAAATTAATTGGCATATTTTGAGGCAAGAAAGTTTGAGATATTCACATCTCTCTGTTTAAGGGTGATTCATATGGTCTGAAGCTATTATGAGGTAGTGAAAATATGAAGTTAGAAGGCTAAATTTATGAAGCAATGAATCTATTTGAAGGACAAATTTCTCTCCAAGATGTTAAACCAAATTTTCTTTGTGATTGACATTCTAATGGAGGACCGAACTCTCTGTGATTATTGGAAGACCAAAATATTTGTGTATGACACTCCTTTGAAGCGAATCTTTGATGCTAGACTAAACTTCCGTGAAGAGCCTTAATTTTTGAGGAAGGATCAAGTTATGTGGAAGGTAGAAGGAAGCATCTCGAGTAGACCTAATCACTGGACAAACCTATGACTTGACTAGGAGGATGGACTAGGAGAATAGACTAGGTTTGAAATAATTGTTGACTTATATGTATATCTATTGAATTGAAAAATTATATATTTAAAATGTCCTTGGGTTTTTCACCATGTGGATTTTCCTAGGGTAAAACTCTATTTTCTTTGTGTGGCTGTCTCTTTATGATCTTACTGCCTTAAATGTTATATGGTTGATATCTTCTGTGTATTTTCTTAGTGATGAAATCATGGATACGAATGTGTAAAAGATTTAAATCATCGAAATAAATTACCAGTATAGAATACTATTGTAACTTAAAGATGGTTTCAAAGCAAGGTTGAAGAGCAGCCCTAAAGATCAAGCCAAGTCAGACCTTTGATTAAATCCTTTCAAGTCTCAGTGAGACTGTATGGTAGTCCAAAATTCTTAGAGGTTCGAACATATTATAAGGTTGAATTTTAGTAGGCCAAATCTCAATGTGTAAAGTATCAAATGTCCGAATATCAAAAGCCATAAACTTCAATCCATGAAGAGATGAAATCTTCAGAACCAAATCAATCCAAATTTCAAGAATTGTTGCAGCCTTAGAACATTTGCTTCAGATAGGTCGAGGAGGCCTAAGGTCAAAATCATAAGGAAACGAAAGGGTTCTTAAATGATCACATATAATTTACAATCAATAGAAAGTATATGAATAAGGTTCAAAAGAAGCCCTAGTCCAAGTTATAAAACTTCAATTCTCTATAAGAGGGTCAAAGCTTTAGTAGAAAGTCAAAGTCTTTTTTTATTGTTGGTAGAAAATGATTAATTCTTACTCCAATGGGAAGGTCAAAATCCTTATCTTGCATTAAATACCTTAGGATTTGAATAGATCAAGAAAATTCCTAGAATGTTTGATTCAAGAAGTTAAAAAATATTAAATTTTATAAGCCTCAAGTATGATGCCTCACATGACGGGGAAAGTATTGAGGATCCAATCAATCATTTATCTCCATACAAGCTCACTACCAAGAAATCAAGCGAAGCTAGAAATTTGTGGAATAAAAGGTTTGATCATAAATTGAATATGCATTGAAAGATTATAAAAATCCTTGAAGAGATTATCATGGATTGATGCCTATTGAATGAGTTAATATAATATAGAACTATTAGACTTAACAGACCTGTGTTTAAAGCTGATGCTCAGGAGCAGGACATTAGAAGCTTGATGACAATAATTGACCCTTGATAACTCAAGGTCCTATAAGACACCATGTAATCCATTAATAATCATGCCATCTGTTGCAAATTGAAGGGAAAAGTATTTTGGAACCATGAATGATATAAGAATTCAAGAAGTACGTAAATACTTATTTTTGCAAGAATATACAAAGTCCTATAGAACATGAAATATGGGATCTGATTTATTGGATGCAAAGTCTTGAAAATATCTATGGCATGAAACGATGTTAGAGTATGATGAAGTCCCTTCATTATTGCTGCATAGTCTTCAAAGAAATATTGTTCATATGTGTCATGAAAGTTGTTTGAATATAACAAGAAGAAATGGCAACACTTCTGTTCAAACTGTAAGGAAGTATCGAACATGTGCCTCCCTTGTAAGCAAGATATGTCATGAATATTGCACTACATGTGATTTCTACTAGGGAAATTGTAGAAAGGTATCTATCTTATATGGATACTCAACCTTGAAAGAAAAAAGGAAGGTATCTCCGTCAAAGTATGCCCCTAAAGGAATCTTTCTTATAAATAAGCCAAGTTCCTCTCTAATATCAGAAGTTAAAGGATCTAATTTACATGGCAGAAATTGAATGAAGACATATTGATTTGAAGCTTTGAATGAATCCTTCTTGCGTCTACTATCATGGGTATTTGGACACTAGTCAGCCCTAAATGATGAAGTTTATTCCTTACACGTTGTAAGAACAATTTCTATTGCTACAATGTTTTGAAAAAGTAAAGTTACTTGGCTAAGGATGATCATTGGTTGATAAATGTCATATCAAATCTAGGATTTGTAAACCCTAGTATGCAATGGTTTGAATGAGAAATCCCGAGGGTTTATGGACAAAAAACTAGGACTAGACACTTTTGTTGAAAGAATAAACATTAACCTTAGCAACGAGAGAATGAAATCATGATGAGGAAGAGAATGATAAGGTGGAAATGGATGCAAGGAAGCTAAGATCAAGAGGGAGTTGACACACCACTATAATAATTATTACCACTTTTGTTGATTTTACTAGTAATTAGTTTCTTATCCTTGAATTCTTTGCTTGGTTGTAATTGTTCTCCCATGACATCCTAAGGAGGATTGCAGGTTCATAATAAAGGCTTCCAAAGCTTTGGTAGCATGTGGAAGAAAAAAGCAAAAATATGATAAGAGGACTCTCCTATAAATAAGGATTTATGTTGAGATATTTTTTCCTATTGGGATTTGTGTTTAGAGGAAGAAGATAGATCAACAAGATTGAAATATGCTGAAAAGAGATCCGTGGTGATTGAAGTACAAAGCAAGGTATTAACTCAATAAGAGTGAGAAGACTATGAAAGGACATCTTGTCTAGTACACTTTTGTTAAAATTGTATTATATTTATGATTTATGTTATTACATCAAATGAATGCAGATATCATCTTGTAATATGAAAGAATAAGTGTACGAAAGAGCTACCTCAAACTTATAAGGTATATGAAGAAGTCTTATGCTTGTAAAGAAAGGAAATGTACAGACTCATCTCAAATTAATGGATCAAGGTTGATCCTATATGATTTATTTTCTGATGAAAGTAGAAGAGCTCATGTGTCAGAGAGAGTTGTATTTACCAGAATATTTTCTCAAAAAGAAGAAGTCAAGGTTTCTCCAAGAACCCTTGTTTTAGAGGTAGTTGACCTTAGATGAACGATATTAACTAAATAGATGATAACATCCATGGCAGAGGGAGAAAAATAACATTTCCATGGAAGGATTTGTTTAATGAATAAGACATAGTTTGGGTAATCAAGGAGACCAAGATGATGAATCAAGGGAAGGAAGCATATCAATTGACTGAAGGAATGTAGCTCAACATGTGTCTAAGTACCAACATGGTATAGTTGGTCATGGCACAATTAATTATTTTTTGAAAGATATCTCAAATAGAAGAGTATAACAGTAGGAATTCACATGGGGCAAGGAGTGCTAAAGACAAAGAGAGTTTTTATATTGCTTTAGTTTTGGCTCCATTATGATCTTCTGGATGAGTAGGAAGCAAACATATATTGCACTTAATATATCTCATCTTGGTTAGAAAGTCAAGAAGCAATATGGTTCAAACTTGCAAAATTGTTTGATTAAGTGCAGATGACAACTTGATGGTAGGTCAAGGCACCTTGATATATATTACCAATATGTGTTAAAGGAATAAACTAGTGAATCTCAAGTATATCTCCATTCATGAGCATACACCTGATATTTCGACGAAGTTGTTGTATAGAGAGAAGTTCATGTACTTTAGAGACAAGCTGGGGCTTGTGGAGATTACCTCTCTCATTGAGAGGGAGTGCTAATGAAGACAAAAACATGGATGGAAATTCTCCCTATATGGAGAATGGTTCGAGAGGCCTAGAATGATCCCCAATAGGGTTGAGTGAGTGCGTCTCAGTGAGGAGACTCAGATTACTTGCCATGTAGGGTTAAGTGTGGTATCTCAACATCAAGACCTGGATTAATCCCCATGTAGGGTTGAGTGTGGTCTCTCAACATCAAGACCCAGATTACTCCCCTTGTAGGGTTGAGTGATTATCATAACGTCTTGTTATAGTTAGAGGCATTTGGATTTGAGGACCATATTACTCTGAGAGAGTGTGTTCTGAGATGATGACGATATGCCATGGGTTAGGTACTAACCAAGATATGGCAACTAGTGGATTTTGATGCTAATGTTAGAGATGACTACTAGTTAATGCTGAAAATGTGTTAGAGATTCCAACTAGTGGATGCTGATGAGATAATGCTAATGATGTCAGAGATGCTGACAAGATTGATGATGATTTGTTATAACATTTTCATAAATAAATTCTATCAACATGAGAACATCAAGACAATTACTATGAATACCTCCCTAGTTAAGAGGGAGTGTTGATTTTTGTAGCTATGGTCGGTCTTCATAATGTATATTTGAGTTATTAATGTATTTGTAAGCATCTTCTTCATGCTAGAAACATACAAAATATATTTATGAGTCATGTTCCTGTGATCTAGGTGGATATTGGTGGCCACCCTCCTATACCACTTGGACCCCCAACACTATTTCTTTCAGTTTCCTTAATTGTAGCATAATTTACTTTTTTTGGTAGTTTTTCGAGTCCTAAACTTCAAAGCTGTTTTGAGGCCATTAACAATACTTTTTTGGAAAACAGACAAACCCATAGCCTAGTATAGGTTTTGCAATCAAAATTTGTTTTCCCCATATAGATCTTTCTAACGAGGCGTCGTACGCATCAAAAGAAGATATTATGCCAAAGTTACAAACATGAGAAGTTGACGTACCAACTAATCCCAATGGAGCCCACAAACTTTTGTGCTCCATATCCTAGGGTTAGGTTTTTGGATGTTTAAGGTATTCCATTATTTTCCAATAATGAAAAGGCCTCAAAGCCTCATTGTAACATAGTTCAGAATGCATGTAGCTGTCACATCTCTCAGAGATACGCTACCATCACTTGAGATAGTTTGTTTCCATTCTGCATGTAAACAATTTTCAATATTTTCTATTCATTAATTGAAGTTTAGTTTTTTCTGTAGTTCTATGTTTCTAATTAAACCTATATTTCACTTCATTCCTGCATAAATTCAGATAAGTGGTATCAGAGCAATCTGCGCTTTTTCTATTTTTTTGTGCATGTCCTTAATGAGGTCAAAGTATAAGGAGTTAAGACTTGAACTTATTGAACCCTTGCAAGACCAACCTTGTCGACACCAACGACCTCCCATGGTGGAAGAAAAGAAAGACGAGGGAGCAGGAAATCTTTTGAAAATGTTGTTCGAAGAGGCCCTCGAGCGACAAAGGAATAAAATGATGGATAAAATTTCCCAGATCCTTTGACAGGTATCAGTGGGGACAAAATCTTCATCTAGCAGTAACTTTGGAGGCACCACTCCCTTCAAGGTACAAGTTAACTTTTACATTCCTATAATTGAAGGCCAGATAGACGTAGATGCCATAGATAGATGGTTAAATCTACTAGAAGGATATTTTTTGGTCCTTAATTTTTCCAATAGGGAAAAGATTACTTTTGCACTCTTCAAAGACATCCCCCATGTCAGGGAATGGTGGGAAACCTAGTGCGAGTAGAGAGACTAGAAGGAACCCTCACTATTTTCAACTGCACCTACTTCGAATTCTTTCCAAGATGTCATAAAGGAACAATATTACCTTGTTGAGATCTATGAAGATAAGTACATAAAATGGACCACATTGCAGTAGGGAAGGGACCACGATGTGCCAAAGTTCACAAATATTTTTCATACCCTTCGGATGAATTGGGTATCAAGGATTCCAAGCGGTATCTGGTACTCAAGTACCATGAATGTCTACACATATACATCCAGGACGAGATGGAGTTCCTGGACATCTCTTCACTTGGAATTGCATACTGCTATGTTGTCAAGATTGAACATAATTTTAAATAGAATAAGTGATACTTTCGATTTGCAAATCCGAAATAAGTAAAATGCACCCCCAAACCGTAGAATAAAGGACATAGCTAAAGTGGGGTGACCCAAGACAACCCATTGAAGCCATAAGCGAAGAATAACACCACGAAGACGAAGAAGGATACAAGGAAATTGTGTGAGTTCCACAATTGCCCCACTCATAACACAAATGAGTGTCACACCAAACATTCAGTGGTGGCCGAGTTGAAAGCTTCAGAGTCAGATGCATGTTCCAACTTTGAGTCAAAACGAACAATAATGGGAAGAAAATTATCGATGCAAAGCCTAGTGCCAACATTACCACCACCAAGGTCCATAAGATTGACCCTGAAGATCTAAAGGGCGGCGAGTGTCTTTTTCACTCATAAATGTGGTGAAGGGTTCTCCGTTGTAATTCATTTTCAACAGTGAGCCAAAACAAATTCATCTCATTTGAGGTCGTGAAACAATTGGGCCTATCGATGACACCACACCCATAATCGTAAACCATCAGATGGCTCCAATAAGGGCAAGATCTCCGCATCAACCAATAGTGCTACTTTCCCTATGACATCAAGCCCTTCACAGATGAGGTATTGAGTGATGTTGCTCCCCTTAAGGTTTGTGATGTATTATTAAGTCAACCATACTTGTTGAAGCGTCATGCTATGTATGAGTCTAGACCTCACACTATTATTATTACTTTGGGAAGTAAGGTATATAAGATACCGAAGGTAGCCTCGCCTACTACCATTTCTTTGATCTTTGCGAAGAAATTCAGTGAGATCATCTCCCAGATCGGGAAATTCGTTTTATTTCTGGTTCGTTCTCAAAGTAAGGGGAAGATTGTGGCCACATCCATAGCCTCTGGGAAGGGTTCCTCCACGCAACAAAAGCTAGTGGATAAGGTAATGGAGGAATACAAGGACATATTTTCCTCACCCACAGGGGTACCTTTGCACTGTCAGGTGAAACATTCTAATGATATGACCCTTAGTATATACCATCACTCTCTTTTGGAAAATGAAGAAATCAAGCTACAGATATAGGAGTTTCTATAGAAAGGGCACAACTGACCAAATTCCTCACCTTATGGGAGACCAAATGTACACGTACGGAAGAAGGATGGGTCCCAGAGACTCTGTATTGATTATCAGGCACTAAATAAAATCACTGTCAAGAATGAGTATCCAATCTTGTGGATTGATGTCCTTCTTGACCAACTCAATGGGGAAAAGTACTTCAACAAGACTTATTTGAAGTCCAAATGTCACCAGGTTTTAGTAGAACCCGCAAATGTATGGAAGATCTCCTTCAAATCCAAGGAAGGCCTTTTTGAATGGTTGGTTATGCTCTTCAGGTTGAAAAATGCCCCTGCAACTTTTATGAGGCTGATGGATGACATCTTGTGGCCCTTCTCCCACTTGTTCATGGTTGTATATCTGAGCGACATCCTCATATTTAACAAGAGTTGGGAAGAACCCCTGCAACATATTTGGAAGGTCCTTCAAACCCCTCAACAACACAAGCTGTGTGCCAACTTGGAGAAATACACCTTTTGCATGAACTAGGTCCAATGTTTGCGTTACATCATTGATGAGAAAGACTTGCATGTGGATCGAACTAAGATCCTAGCCATTTAGGACTTTCCAGCTCTGACCTCTCTAACAAAAACAAAATTACTTCTCAAACGAAAACTATTACCTCAAAACGAGAACTCTAGCCAAAAAACCCCTAAAAAGAAATGAAAAAACAGGCTGAAAATGAAAAGTGTTGACGCTGGAATGACATTTTTTTTATTATTCGGGGTATATTTTCAACATTTTTAAAAAATGACAGTAAGAACCAATTTTAGATCTAAGACTTTTGTGATCCATAATGCAGAAATCAATCTTTAAGATTAATCACATCGTTAGGATTGGGTCGACGTTTCGAACCAACTAATGTGGTTCATCTTCAATACAAGGTGAGAAATCAATCGATCTGAAAGAATAAATAGCATGGATGCATCATTGCTCAGGGTTAGCTGTTTAAAATTAGCTGTGGTAAAATAACTATTGAGGAAAGAAAAAAATATTTAAGAATAAGTGATAAAGAGATGTTTGTTAAATTATTTAATATTTAGTTAGAAACTGGCTGTTATGTAATAATTAAATATTTTATTTCGATATTATAAATTAATTATCATTTAAATAATAATATTATCTTAAAAATAATTAATTTATATAATATTGTTGTTTAGGTGTTGACTTATATTAAAAACAATATTATATAAGTAATTATTTTTTAAGATAATATTATTATTTAAATTGATAATTAATTTATAATATCGAAATAAAATATTTAATTATTACATAACAACTAGTTTCTAACTAAATATTAAATAATTTAACAAACATCTCTTTATCACTTATTCTTAAAAAAGTTTTTCTTTTCTCAGTAACGATTTCACCGACGACTAATTTTAAACGGCTAACCCTGGACAATGATGCATCCATGCTATTTATTCTCTCAGATTGGTTGATTTCTCACCTTATCCTGAGGATGAACCACATTAGTTGGTTCGAAACGTCGACCTAATCCTAACGATGTGATTAATTTGAAAGACTTTTCTGAAAAACCAATTTTTTGTGCAAAAGACATCTTGAAAATGAGAAAGTGTCGATGCTGAAATAACATTTTTTTAATTATATATATATATATATATATGGGCAATTTTTCAACATTTTTTAATAATGATGTTAAAGATAAAATATTAGGACTCCGAAAAACTTTAAAGTTCCAACGATTTTCAAGCATGACATTAAAAATAAAATATCATGTCTTTGAAAAGCCTTAAAATTCCAACGATTTTTAGGCATGACATTAAATATAAAATATCACGTTTTTGAAAAACCTTAAAATTTCAACGATTTTTAGGTATGACATTAAACATAAAATATCACGGTTTTGAAAAACCTTAAAATTCCAACAATTTCCAGCAATGGTACTAAAGAAAAAATACTTATAATTGTTTTCATTGAACTCGACCTATTGTAATGAAAACTTAAAGACCAACCTCAATTGACACATTGTGTGATAGACTCGATTCATTATAATGAAAATTTTAAAATCAACTATCAAATTGCACATAATGGGATTGAGTTGCTAGTTGAGCATCGACACACGCCTTGTAGGAAAAAAAATGAAAAATACAAAATAAAACAAAAATTCAAACATTGAAAAAAAAGACAATTTTTAAAAATAATAACAAGCAATAAAACCTATTTTTTTAAGATGACAAAAAAAATCAAATATAAAAAATATATAAAAAAGACAAAAAAAAGCATAAAAATGTAAAATAAAATAAATTAACTTGTAAAAACTAAAAATTTAAGAGAATATATAATATATATATACAACATTTCTAATAAAACACACAATTTAAGAAAAAAATAAAAAAATAAAAAAAAATATAACATTAAATATATATAAATATATATATTAAAGAAAGAGATATATAAAATAAAAATAAAATATTAAAAAAAACAAGTTCAAATAAAAAAGAAGTTAAATATATATATATTATATATATAATATATATATATTTTTTTTTTTAAATTTAAAACAAAACCAAAAATAAGTTTCTCGGGCGGCCTAGGTTGATTCTCCAAGAGGGCCTAAGTTAATTTTGTTTTTTGTTTTTTTTTACATTTTTATGGTTTTTTTCTAGTCTTTTTTTTTATATTCGTTTTTTAAAGTTTTATTATTATTATCATTATTATTTCAATGTTTGAATTTTTGTTTTGTTTTGTATTTTTATTTTCATTTATTTATTATTTGGTTTTTTTTTGCAGGGTTTGTGTCAATGCTCGACTAACAACTCGATCCCATTATGTGCAATTCAATAATTGATTTTAAAATTTTCATTATAATGAATTGAGTCTGCCCCTGCAACGTGTTAATTTCATGGTTGGTCTTTAAGTTTTCATTACAATGGGTCGAATTCACCTATATTGCGTGTCAAATTGATAATTGTTTTTTAAATTTTTATTGTAATGTATCAAGTTGTCTTAGGCTAAGATTTTAAAATTGTTATACATTTAAAATTTAAAGTACTCATGGTACAATAACTCTTTCGATGTTTAATTTTTAAGTTTTTTTAGTCTTAAATTTTTTCCATAATGTCATGCTTTAAATATTTTGAAAACTAAAGGTTTTTTTGTAGACAATCTTTATTTGAAAAATTGTCAAGATTTTAACGTTTTTCCAAGTCATGATATTTTATCTTTAATGCTATGGTTGAAAAAAGTTATAAGTATTTTTTCTTTAGCACCATGACTAAAAATTGTTAGAATTTTAAGGTTTTTCAAAGATGTGATATTTTATATTTAATGTCATGCCTAAATATCGTTGGAATTTTAAGGCTTTTCAAAGAAATGATATTTTATCTTTAATGTTATGCTTGAAAGTCATTGCAATTTTAAATTTTTCCAGAATCATGATATTCTATCTTTAACGTTAGTATTAAAAAATGTTGACAATTTACCCTGAAAAAGAAGACGTCATTCCAGTCTTCATTGCCCAAGGCCGCGGGGCTTTGGGCCTGGGCATGGCGGTGCTGTGCAGCGCTGCCTCGCCCAGGCCCGAGGCCCCGTGGCCTGGGTGGCTATGGCCGAGGGCAACCTAGATCAATTTCGATAATCGACCTAGGCCGCTTAGGGCAATTTTTGCTTTATATATATATATATATATATATATAATATATATATATATATATTTTAGTATTTTAATTTAATTGATTAATTATTTTTTAATTATGCGTTTTTTTTTTTTTTTTTTAACTTTAAAAAATTGTTTTTGAAGTTTTTGTTTTGGTAATTTTTTCTTTATTTCTTAAGTTATGTGTTTTTTTGAAATATTTTTCCCCATTTATTTTATTTATTTTGATATTTTTTTTGTTTTTTGTTTAAATTTTTTAGTTTTACAAGTTAATTTTGTTTCCTTTTTTTTACATTTTTATGGTTTTTTGTATAATATTTTTAATATTTGAATTTTGTTGTTGTTGTTGTTGTGATATAATATATATATATATATATATTTTTTTTACAAACATGGAAAATCACGAACATAAAAAAAAATTATCCACCCTTAATACATTATAAAATTTAAAGTTAAAAAATAAGTCTTCTAAACAAAAGGGTTGATGTTGCATCAACACTTTTCAAAATCAACATGAAAATCACTGACATCTAAAAAAAATGTTCATACTTGATACATAAAAAAATATGAAGTGTTAAAAATAAGCCCTCTAAAAAAATGAGTTGATGTTGTATCAACGATTTTTAAAATCTATGTGAAAGTCACTAACATTTAAAAAAATGTTACGTAAGAAAATTTAAAGTGTAAAAAATATGCTAAAAAAATGTGTATTGTAAATAACCATTTTTCAAAAGGGGGTGATTTTTTTGCTACCTCAAAAGAACAGTAATTTGTACTTTTCTGATCTAGGTGGATATTGGTGGCCACTCGCCAATTCTACTTGGACCCCCACCATTGTTTCTTTCAGTTTTTCAGTTTCCTTAATTGTAGCATAGTTTACTATTTTTAGCAGTTTTTTTTTTTTTTTTTTATTATTTTTTTTTTATTTTATTTATGTTTTGAACTTCCGAAGCCATTTTGAGGCCCTAAATGACGTTTTTTGGGAAAACTGGGAGCAACATGAGTTAAATGACCAATGTTGCTCTTTCCAAAGTTGTAGTCCTCGGATATATCTTTCTAACGAGGTATTATGCGCGTCAAATGGAGATTATATGCCAAAGTTATGACCTTGGGAAGTTGATTTACCAATTTACCCAAAACGGGGCCCATAGTTTGGCGCTCTATCTCCTAGGGTTAGGTTTTTGGATGTTTAGGGTTTTTCATTGTTTCTCAACAATAAATAGGCCTTCGAGCCTCATTGTAAGACAGTTCAGAGGCATGTAGCCGTTGCATCTCTTCTCAGAGATAAACTACCATCACCCTAGCTAGTTTATTTCCATTTCTGTTTGTAAGCATATTTCAGTGTTTTACAGTAATGAAATGAAGTATTATTTTTGCTGCATCTCTGTATGTATGGTTATATCTGTAACTTTTTGCGTCCCTGTTTAAATCCAGATTAGTGGTATCAGAGCGGTCTGCTCTTTCTCTATCTTTCTTTGCATGTGCCCAACGAGGTCGGGATATAAGGAGTTAGGGCTTGAAATGGCCGAACCTTTGCAAGACCAGCCTCACAAATCCCGACGACCTCCAATAGTAGATAAAAATAAAGACGAGGGGGCAGAGTATCCTATCAAAATCTTGCTCGAAGAGGCCCTCAAGCGACAAAGGAACGCGATGATGGACAACTTTGCCCAGATACTTCAGCGGCTACCCAGGGGCGACACATCTACTCCTAGCAGCTACTTTGGAAGCGCCACACCCTTTAAGGTACAAGTTAACTTTAACATTCCCATATTTGAGGGTCAGATAGATGTAGATGCCATAGATAAATGGTTAAATTTGCTAGAAGGGTATTTTTCTGTTCATGATTTTTTTGGCAGGGAAAAGATTACTTTCGCTCTTTTCAAAGCCGCCCCCCACGCCAAGGACTGGTGGGAAACCTACTGCGAGTAGAAGGATGAAAGTACAACCTCATTGTTTTTAGCCGCACCCACTTGGAATTCATTCCGCGCTGCCATCAAGGAGCAGTACTACCCTGTTAGAAGCTATGAGGATTAATACATAAAGTGGACCACACTGCGGCATGGAAGGGACCAAGACGTGCCAGAGTTTACCAATATTTTCCATACCGTTCGCACAAATTTGTGAATCAAGGATTCATAGTAGCATTTGGTACTCAAATACCACAACTGCCTACATAGGTACATCCAGGAAGAAATAGAATTCCTAAACATCTCCTCGCTCAACACGACATATTGATATGCCATCAAGATCAACCAAAAGTTTAAACAGAAGAAGTGAGACTTTGGATTTGTGAATCTGAAGCAAGGGAAGGGTGCCTCCAAACCGCATAACAAAGGACAAAACGAAGGCGGGGTGGCCCAAGACAACCCGCCAAAGTTGCAAGCAAAGAACAATGCCGCGAAGCCAAAAAGGACACGGGAAAGTGGCGTGAGTTCCATAAGAGCTCCACTCACAACACAAGTGAGTGTTGAGTTAAGCAGTCACTGGTGGCCGAGCTAAAGGTTTCAGAATCAGATGCATGTTCTGACTCTGAGTCAGAACCCGATAAGGGGAATGACAAAGGGAAGCAAATTATTGATGCCGAGCCCAAGGCCACCATTGCCACCACGAAGATCCATAGGAGGAGTGCCTCTTCCACTCCTATATGTGTGTAAAGGGCTCCCTGCTACAGTTCATTGTCAACAGCGGGAGCCAAAAGAACCTCATTTCGGTAGAGGTTGTGAAGCGGCAGAGCTTACCGACCATAGCACATCCACACCCATACACCATCGGGTGGCTTCACTAAGGACAAGATCTTCACGTGAGCCAATAGTGTCGCCTTCCATACAACATCAAGCCCTTGACGTATGAGGTATTGTGTGACGTTTCTCCCCTTGATGTTTGTGATGTATTATTAGGCCAACCATACTTGTGGAAGCGACATGCTGTGTATGAATCAAGGCCTCGTGCTGTTATTGTTACTTTGGGAAATAAGTTGTATAGGATATCGGAGGTAGCACCACCTATCGCCATCTCTTTCGTTACTGCAAAACAATGTAGTAATCTCATTTCCAAAATCGGGAAATTTGTTTTTTTGATGATACACCCTCAAGGAAAGAAGAAGACGATGGCCATGACCTCTAGATAGGGACCCTCCACATGACAACTACAGATGGACAAGGTCATGGAGGAGTACGAGGACATCTTCACCTCCCCCGTAGGGGTTCCTCTACACTGTCAAGTTAAGCACTCCATTGTTATGACCCCAAGTGCATCACTGGCCAATGGATCAATCTATTGGCATTTCGTTTGGAGAACGATGAAATCAAGAGGCAGATTCAGGAGCTGCTACAGAAAGGTCACATTTCTTCGAGTTCATCGCCCCATGGGAGGCCGATCGTGTCAGTACAGAAGAAGGATAGGACTTGGAGACTCTGTATTGACTATCGGTCGCTGAACAAGATCACTATCCGTAATAGGTACCTGATCTCACAGATTGATGACCTCTTGGATCAACTGAAGGGGGAAAAATATTTCAACAAAATCAATTTGAAGTTAGGATATCACCAGGTACCAATCAAACCCTCTTATGTGTGGAAGACTGCCTTCAAAGCTAAGGAGGGCCTTTTCAAATGGTTGGTTATGCATTTCGGGTTGACGAATGCTCTTGCAACCTTCATGAGGCTAATGGATGACATCTTGCGGCCATTCACCAACTCATTTGTAGTGGTATACTTGGATGACATCCTGGTGGCCTGGATGCAGGTGATATTGACAAATGTTCAAACCCTGATACAATTTCCTCTAATTCTGGATGAATCCCTTTTTCAATCCCAAGTGGAGTATCAGCCATCTATTCCTAGACTAATTGTTTTATAAATTTTCCCCTTTTTAGCCACTATTACCAATCCTTTTCCCTTAATCGCCCAACCCTTGTTATTGGGTGCAATTTCATAACAGAGGCCTTTTTAGCACTATCGACACTGTTGAAAATAACAATAATGCAATTATATGTAAAATACACTATCGGCGGATTAAAATGCCCATAATGCAATTATACATGAAAATATACTATCGGCGGGTTATTCCATGAGAAACGGAACAACACTATTGGTGCTTCGCCATCAGCCTTTCCCCAATGCGATAATACTGTAGCATTATCGGCGATCGCAATCGGCAGGTTCAATGCTCCCTTTACACATAAAAATGCGATGCGATAATGCTTCACGGACCCGATAGATTATAAGTCTTCCTCTATAATATTTCGGATCCGGTTGTATCACAATATCGGATATCGACGGTTCAATAGGTCAGTTCTTCTCCACTAAAGCGATGCGATGCAATAGTGCTTACAGACCCGATATGGATATAAGCCATGATTTATAAGATTTCAAGTCTGGATTTCGAATCTGTTCTATGTTTTCCACTGTTTCTTAGTGTAAACTAGAATTCGGCTTGCGGGACTAAAACGATGCATAAATTGAAAACAGAGCACGCCGATATGAAGGGAAAACACTCAAACTGACTCTTATCATAGTATTAAGTGGAAAACCCAGGCGGAACCACTTTTATAAAGATTTAAAAGTAAGTGATGCGAGAAAGCCAAAGATATGCATAAATACCAGATTTAACAGACAAACAGGTGTTCAGATGCACATAAAGAGTTTCAGAGGTCACAATGCCTCTGGGATCGACCAATACACAGAGATATTCTCCTCTTTACTTAAGAAATATGATCTAAAACCACTCGTTCAAAATCCCTTTACAATAGTGTGAAAGTTACATAAATATTGGTTCGTCTTAACAACTAGATCCTAATACAGAGGCTGAAATTTATTAATCCTATCTGTTCTGTGAGGTAATCTCCTCGAGAATCTCCACTACACTAACTAATCCTATCTGTTCTGCGAGGTATTCTCCTCGAGAATCTCCACTACAGTTAACTAATTAACACTTATTACATCATGATCTAACCCTATATTCTAGCTCTATGCTTAACTAGAAAAACATGGAAACTGATGGCTAAAGGATCCCACTCCTTTGCTTGTAGATTTTTTTTGTATTTTTGGAATAAGTTTGAAGTCTTTTCCCTCAAAGTCTCATGCTCCTACATCAGACTCCTGAGGACAAAATTCTTCACGGGCTCCTGTCCATGAGCTCTTCTACAGAACTGCCCAACTTCTGTAGCATGTTTTCTGTTACCCGAGTAGCTTCAACAATTGGTTGATCCTTCCATTTGACCAAATACTGAAAGTACTCCTGTCCTCTGGTTTTCTTGAACACTTTCTTGTCCAAAATCCTTTATGGCTATAATTCCTTTGCTGTAGGTAACTATTTTACCCAGTCAATTTCCTGTGTCTCTTGATCCTTTTCCGTATCATCTGTAATTTCACCTTCATACTTGTACAGATCAACAACATTGAAAATTGGAGATATTCCAACATCAGGGGGTAATTCAATTTCATATGAATTTGCAAAAAACTTCCTTAATACTCTGCATGGTCTAATTTTCTTGAATTTCAATTGTTATACTCCCTCTTTGGAAATCTTTCTTTCCTTAGGTGTGCTAAAACCAAATCTCCAACTTGAAAGTTCACCTCTCTTATTTTCATGTCTGCCTGGTTTTGTACTTGATGTTGCTATCCTGTAGCTGTTGTTTCACTTGTTCATTTATTGCTTGCATTTCTGAAGCAAAATCTTCTTCATCTGCACTTCTCATCTCATCTTTTCCCAAGTTTCTTAACTCAGATACTCCTCTTAGGTGCATTCCATAAACTATATGGAATGGACTCTACCCTGTACTCCTATTAGGTGAGTCATTATATGCATATTCAGCCTGCGCCAATACTTGATCCCATTGCTTTGGATTTTATGTAGTAAGACTCCTTAAAATATTACCCAAACTCCTGTTCACATCTTTAGTTTTTCCATCAGTCTGTGGATGATAGGCAGAAATGAAACTCAGTTTAGTTTCCAACTTTTTCCATAGCGTTCTCAAAACATTTCCAACAAATTTGGAATCCTTATCCGAGACAATACTCTTAGGCAACCCATGCAGTATTACAATATCCTTGAAAAACAAATTAGCAATGTGAGTAGCATCATTGGTTTTATAACATGGAATAAAATGTGCCATTTTTGAAAATCTGTGCACTACAACAAAAATTGAATCATTTCCTCTTTGAGTCTTTGGTAAGCCCAAAAAAAATCCATACTTACAATATCCCAAGGCCTATCTGGAATTGGTGATGGAACATACAAACCTGTGTTTTGGCTTCTTCCCTTTGCATATTGACAGACTTTGCAAGTTTTCACATACTTTTCCACTTCAGATCTCATTTTTAGCCATAAATAAAATCTGTTCAACTGTTCATAAGTCTTATGTATACCAAAATGTCCTGCAAGTCCACCACTATGTTTCTCTTTGATTAAGTTCTCCCTCATAGAACAATTTGGTATGCACAATTGATTTCTCTTAAACAACACTCCATCTTGTAAGAAATAATCCAACCATTTATTCCTATCCATTAAAATAGGATTCTTACAAGCTTCAAATGCTTCTTTAAAATCTAAATCTGTCTCATACAATTCTTTAAGAAAATCAAAACCCAACACTTGAATTTGACTCTCTAGAAGTAATGTATTTCTCCTACTTAAAGTATCTGCAACTTTGTTTGATTGGCCATTTATGCGCTTCAAACCAAAATGGAAACCCTGAAGATACTCTACCCATTTGGCATGTTTTTGGTTAAGCTTTGGCTGCTGCATAATATACTGCAATGCATGGTTATCTAAATAAAGTATGAACTCTTTTGACATTAGATAATGTCTCCACTTCTTCCATGACTGCACAACTGCATAAAACTCTTTATCATAAGAAGAATACTTCTTTTTTGAATCATTTAACTTTTCACTAAAATAATCTATAGGTCTGTCTTCTTGACTTAAAACACCTCCAATAGCTTCTCCACTGGCATCACATTTCACTTGGAAAGGTTTACTAAAATCAATTAGAACCATAATAGTTTTTTGTTTTGTTTTTTTTTGTTTTGTTTCGGTGATCTTCTTCTTCAACAGCTGAAAATTATTTTATGCTTTACCCGTCCATCTAAATGGTTGCTTATCCTTCTTTATAGTCTCAACAATAGGAGCATTGATCTTACTAAAATTCCTTATGAATTTCCTATAAAAACTAGCAAGACCATGAAATTTCTTACCTCAAAGATACTTTTAGGTGAAGTCCACTCCATGATTGCCTTGATATTCTCTGGATCCATCTTCAGTCCTTCAGCAAAAACAACAAAACCCAAATACACTAATTCCTCTTTCATGAATGAACATTTCTTCAAATTCAGCAATAATTTCTCTTGCTGTAACCTTTGTAAGACATAATTCAGATGTCTCATGTGCTCCTCCTTAGACCCGCTGTAAATTAATATATCAGCCAGATATACTATTACAAATTTACCAATAAACTCTTTAATAAATTCATTTATGAGTCTCATAAACGTACTTGGTGCATTTGACAACCCAAAAGGCATTACTCTCCATTCATACAATCCTTCATTTGTCTTAAAAGCAGTTTTCCACTCATCCCCTTCTCTTATCCTTATCTGATGATACCCACTCTTAAGATCTAGTTTTGTAAAATACTTTGCTCCACTCAAAAAATTCATCAAATCTTCAATTCTAACTAAAGGAAATATGTACCTGATTGTGATTTTATTGATGGCTCTTGAATCAATACACATTCTCCAGCCTCCATCCTTCTTTGGACTCAACACTGTTGGTACTGCACAAGGACTCAAACTTTCTCTGATCAGTCCTTTGTCAAGCAGTTCTTGAACCTGCTTTCTAACCTCTTCATTTTTTGTGGGAGTCATTCTGTAAGCTGCTTTGTTTGGTAGATTAGCTCTAGGAATCAAATCTATATGATGGCTAATTCTTCTAATGGGTGGTAACTCATTAGGCAAATCATCAACAATGATATCACAATAGTTGTCCAACATTTGTTGAATTTCAATGGGTAAATCAGAAAATTTAGTAGAAGTCATTATTACCTTGGGCTTGCAAATTACAACAAAATTTACTTCATTCTCTTCAATATGCTGTAAGTATTCCTTTCCTCCTAGCAATAGAGTTTTTAGATTAGTCTTCTTTCGTAATGCATCCTCTTCTCCCATAGGCAACAATGTATGATTGATACCATCTTTACCAAACTTGTAGGTGTTTCTTTTCCCATCATGAATAGTTCCTCTGTCATATTTCCAAAGTCTTCCAAGAAATATGTGACACACATCCATGGGCATCACATCACATACAATTTTATCCTTATATTTTCCCAACTGCAATTCCACTTCACACTATTCATTCACTAACAACTGATGTCCCTTTTGTAAATGAGACACTTTGTAAGGTGTTGGATGTCTCATTGTCTTCATCTTCAATTTTTCCACCACTTCTGTAGAGACCAAATTATCAGTGCTGCTACTATCAATGATCATCTGACAGCATTTCCCTTGAACTTTACACACTATTATGAACAAAGTATTTCTTTGTGATGGTTCAACTATCTCCTTTGTTGGCTTGAGCAAAACTTTATTGACTACCAAATATTCTCCTCTCTGGTACATTTTCTTTTTCTGTTACTACTGCTGCTTCTTCCTCGACTTGAGCAATAATTGAATTCCTCTAATTTCTTCCTGCATTCTCTAGGAACTCAAAAGCTCTGTGTCCCAGCTTGTTACATCTGTAACATCTTATTTCTCTTCCTCTTCCCCTGCCTCCTCTTCCTATAGAAAAACTCCCTATGCCATTTGCATCACCTCTTGTGGTTGCATGTTGGTTTGAGCTGTTGTTAGCTCCATATTTAGGTGTTGTAGATCTTCCTCTACCACCCTGAATTCCTTTTCCTCGAAAAGTACCTCTTTCTCTGGCAGACTGCTTGCTCATGAGTTTTTCTTCAACTTTCAGTACCATCTGATAAACTTCTTTTACTGTTTTAGGAAAGTATACTTATCTCGTCTTGAATGTCCATCCTAAGACCATTCACATATCTAGCCACGTTCTCATCTGTATCCTGAGTTTGTCCAGCTCTTATACTTACCTTATAGAATTCCTCTGTATATTCTCTCACTGTCATAGACCTCTGTCTAAGATTCTACATCTGTCTGAACAAGGTTTGCTGATAATTACTTGGTAGAAACTTACCTCTTAGCTTTGCCACCATCCTATTCCAATTTTTGATTGGTTGCTTGTTAAGACTCTTTTTTTTCTGCCTACACTCCATCCCACCAAAGTGCTGCATGTCCTTTTAGCTTGGTGACAACAAACTTTACTTTCTTCTCATCTTCTGTTTCTTCAAAATCAAAGAATTTCTCCATGCCATTAATCTAGTCTATCAATTCTTCTGGATTCAATACTCCTTCATATATTGAAACCTCAGTCTTTGGCCTAGCTATGGAAATCAACACTGATTGAAAGAATCTCATCTCAGGGGTAACTGTTGGGCCTCTAAAATGTCTTCAAAATGACATCCACTTTCACCTTTATCGCCACCATTTCACTCACATGTCGCAACTCCATAACCATATAACCTTTCATTAGCCACCATTTTCATAAATATATGGGTTAGGATCCTTATTTACCAAAGTTATTTATTTTATGATTAAAAACTAGGAAATTAACATGGTTTCATGTATCTATATATGTGGCTTGAGTTTCATGACATGTGTAGGTCATTTGGAAGCTTTCAAGGCACCCTTATGTGGTCTCAATTGCTCAAAGAAGGATATGTGTCCTATTTGGATTGTAACTCTGTGAAGTGTCTCATCATTTCTTATTTGGATTAGAACTCTATGAGACACTTAGGGGATATGTGTCTCATTATGAGCTATTTAGTTGTAACTATATGAGATTTTAGTGGATCTTCATTAAATAGGGTAGATTATTATGTTTTTGTATAAATAGGAGAGCCTTCTCCTTTGAAAGGCATGTGTAAAGTTGGAGAAATGCTCATGTTTTTAATAGAGAATTTGGAGCTTATACTTAGAGATTTGAAGATTTAGTTTTGCTTGCATATGGAGCTTCTTCACTTACCATCCTCATACACCATTGGAATGGCCATCTAATGATTGTGATATTTAATTGTTTTTATAGATTAAAGTTCATTTTCTTTCTTAGTATTAGTTTTAGAATGACTATGTAATCTTTTATTTTCTAAAAACATTTCAATAGGGAAGAATTATGTATTTTCTAATTGGATTAAGTTTGAGGCAAGGGCTCATAGTTATTTAGTTTCCTTTCATGTTCTGTTATTTACTTTCTTATATCAAACCATCAATTCATTGTATACTTGAATAAATGATTAGGCCAAGGAGGTGACTTCAAATTGGGTGATTGAATGTTCAACCTATGCGATCATTGAGCTTTACTTTTTCATGTTTCTAATTTTTGCTTTTATGATCCTCATTTAATTGCATTAACTGATATTCCTAAAGATCATTTTAAAAAATTGATTTAATCATATTTCAAGATTGAATGATTGAATATTTAATACATGCAATTACTGAGTTATTTTCTGCACACTTTACTTGTTTTTTTAGGACATTAGAAGTTAAAGTATAAATAGTTGCTTACACATAATCTCAAGAAGGTAACACTTAATAATTGAATGTTGGAGTAACTAAGCATATATTAGTTGTTTTTTATTTCACAGGTTAGTTGAATTTCATTTTCATTATTTGATTTCATAGATTAGATGAATTGGTTTTCATTATTTTGTAGTTAGATTGATCTAAACTGAAAGACAATTTCTAGCACATATAGTATTCGCATGCTTCACAAGTTTATGAAACCCCTGGGTTGACAAATTAAATGATAGGCAATAAATTCTCCCCAACAGTAACTGCTACAGTTTCCTCCTCTCCTTTAGTTTCGACCTCAGGCTCACTAACATCCCCATCATCTATATTTCTCCCTGCTGTTAATGCTTCCAATGTAACCTGCATCTATTGCATAGCTTCCATCATCTCAACCTTTCCAACTGGTCATCCTCTTCTACCACATCCTCTTCCTCTTCCAACTCTGAAAGCCATATTAAATTTCCTTCTCTTGCTTCTGAGATTCAATTCAGTGTCAACAGGTTGCTCTGATACCACTAATGGTGGCCTGAATGCAGGCGATATTGACAAACATTCAAACCCTAATAAAATTTCCTCTAATTCTGGCTGAATCCCTTCTATTCCTAGACTAACTGTTTTATAAATTTTCTCCTTTTTAGCCACTATTACCAATAATTTTCCCTTAATCGCCCAACCCTTGTTATCGGGTGCAATTTCATAACAGAGACCTTTCTAGCACTATCGGTGCTGTTGAAAATAACAATACTGAAATTATACGTAAAATACACTATTGGCGGGTTAAAATGCCCATAATGCAATTATACATGAAAATACACTATAGACGGGTTATTCCATGAGAAACAGAACAACACTATTGGCGCTTCGCCATCGACCTTTCCCCGATGTGATAATACTGTAGCATTATCGACAATCGCAATCGGTAGGTTCAACGCTCCCTTTACACATAAAAATGCGATGTGATAATGCTTCGAGGACTTGATAGATTATAAGTCCTCCTCTATAATATTTCGGATCCGGTTGTATCGCAATATCAGATTTCGGTGGTTCAATAAGCCGGTTCCTCTCCACTGAAGCGATGCGATGCAATAGTGCGTACAGAACCGATATGGATATAAGCCATGCTTTATAAGATTTCATGTTTGGATTTTGAATCCGTTCTATGTTTTCTGCTGTTTCTTAGTGTAAACTGGAATTCGGATTGTGGGACTAAAACGATGCATAAATTGAAAACAGAGCAAGCCGATATGAAGGGAAAACACTCAAATCGACTCTTATTGGAGTATTAAATGGAAAACCTGGGCCAAACCACTGTTATAAAGACTTAAAAGTAAGTGTTTGGTCAATTTAGTGTGCCCTAAATTGCTATATAAATTGTCAATTCGGGAGTCGTAAACTGCTGAAGTGAAGTGCACTATATATGCAAGATAACTGTTTTCTTATTTCTTTGTCATTTTTAGTGTTTTTGATTTGTTTTTGGATTTAGCTTCTTGTTGATTCCCTAACGTGAGATGGTAATTCTAATAATCACGTATGGACAAAAGTATTCAAGGTAATTATGGCCTTTAAAATAATTTCCAAACTTCAAAGTGTTCCAAAGGTTTTCAAACTTACAATGATGAAATCAAGATGTGCTTAGATTCTAATTAAACAAAATAATGAACTAGTGACTATGAAACCCAATATCCTTGCTGCTGTATAAAAAGGAAAAGGCTGAACTCAAAGCAATTCAAAAACTGTAAACAAAGTAAACTAAATCATATCACATCAACTCATTTTTTGACCCCTCACCATTCGACTCGCTCTGGCTATAGGAGGTAATCATAAACAAATTGAGTAATATGATATCTAAATTGCATAAAATAAAACTAATATCAAACTACACATTCATCCTACAATCCCTCACCATTCGACTCGCTCTGGCTATAGGAGGTAACTGAGAATGATATGAGTAATCTAATCACTAACTTGCAAAATTAAATAAACTAGTATCAAACTCTACATTCACACTCAATCCCTCACCATTCGACTCACTCTGGCTATAGGAGGTAACTGAAAAATGATATGAATAGTCTAATATCTATCTTGCAGAAAAGTAAATGAACAAAGCAAAACTAAAAGAAATAAACAGTGCTGGAATTAGAACTAAGAAAACAAATCAACAGAAGGACAAGATAATTCCATCACGTCATTAGTCATCAAAAAGCTATATGCACTTGCCCAAGCTTTCTATTAGAACCTGAAATGAAGACACTGACCAGTTGACAGTCAATTGAAAGCATAAAAGAAGCTATGGACAGCGAACAACATGAATACCATGAGCAATGTAATATATATAGCAAACATATATGGCATCAAGAGCGTAAATGAAGAAAACATGAAGCTATACAATAACTACAAGACCTTGGTGTACAGGGGCCCTCTGCAACCTTGGCCAATCAGAAACCAATCACGGATTTGAACTCAAAATCAGTGTCTTCTCATATATTGCAATACAGTCATAAAATAAAGACTAAGTCTCGGCTCGATGGCTCGTAAAAACAGTCAAGATTACATATCATCAGCTAGCTTATACGCATACGAAGATGCTTTATTTATAGCAGGAAATACATAACTAATTCCTAAGGTCTGCGTTGGTAGACAAACACGTAAAAGACCATATTCGGAAATCTAGCAGCATGGTAGCCGTGGGAAATAAATCCAAGGAGGGTGGTTTGTTGGATTCGGTTCACGAGCAGTCCCCAGGTGTTAGCACACCTCCTAAATCTCAGGATCTTGCCACACAATCCTCCTCGTGATGAAAAACAGAGTCCTGCCACAACAAAACTCTTAGTGTTGACTACCGTTTGACTGGCTTTGACCGCGAGCTTCTGTGAGTGATTCAACTGAACCAAGGGGACATGTTCCATGTCCACATCATTTGTAGCTTGCCCATGTGGCCGGATTCTTCAGTAGACACCTGTAGCATAGAATTTAACAAAAAGGCTGCAGAAACTGATTCTGGCTGCGGAAAGTGACAAGATTCTGCAGCTGACTGAGTAAAAATCTAAATCAAACAACAATCACAAGACATAGTTAGGAAACCATTTATATGCTCTTTTTAAAGTAATATGCAATGATTTAATAGCTTAGAGGTTCAGGTAACTGGAGAAAAAGGCTAAAAAGATATGTAGGGAAGATGTAAGTTTGGGACTCAACATACCCCCACTGTGAAGGTGTTGCATGTCCTCATGCGACCAAAATTTTATTCATCTCCCTTTAGTCTATGTATTCTGAAGCCTCTGCTAGTACATCCAGTCCTCTCCTCTTCTTTCTTGGGGCTACCACCATCCTGAGTTTCCTTATCAAACATCTGAACTTGAGATTGATTAATTCCCTACTCAACTTTCTGCACTTCTTCTTTAGTTTCTTGTTCTTTTTCTGCCACAGACCCATATGTAACATAATATTATCATGAATAATTTTGTCCACTTTGCTTTGCTCCTTTAATGCCTCATTTCTTGTTTAATGTGCCTGTTGAAAACCTCCAATTCAAACACTTCTTGTTTCAAATATTGAACTTGTGCATCTTGTGTTATGTGAGGCAGAATGGATGGTGTGCTCGGGCCTGCAGCTGTCTTCTCTAAATATTCAAGGTAATCATATACCTCTTGCTGTTTTGGATCGATTTCAAGTGTTTTCCTTGGGCTGGCTTCAAAGTCTTGTTGAGGAGGAGGATTGTTTTCTAGTTCTGGCCAAGAAGGGCTTACATCAACATCTGAAGGGCTGGCTTCAATATTTGGCAGAAGATGAGGTGGACTATGGCGAGCTCGAGGTTTCTCAGGTGTTTCCCCACCCAAGTCGATGAAGTGGGGTCCTTTTACTTGTGTTTTCCTCCACTTTCCTTTGAGTATGCTGCTTCTTCTTAAGTACTGTGGGCTAGTACTTTCTTCTTCCATAATTTGTTTCCCTTTTTCTTCCTTCTTAGCTGTGGCAGCTTGCTTTCGAAGATGCACTAGTCTCTCAGATAACACTTGATAGTCTTCCTCTATAGATGGTTCTGGTGATTGGTAAACATCTTCTAAGTTCCTTTTTCCCTTCAATTTTCTCTGCTTTTTGTCCTTAGTTCTTTCCTTCTTCTCTTTTTGACCAATTTCTTTAGTTTTACCAATAGGAGAGTCTTGGATTATGGCACTTTTTCCTTTTCTCCTACTCCTTCTCGGTGCCTTTGGTGTACTGCTTCCAGGTGTCTCAGATTGCTCTTGAAAATAGTTTCTCACTAGAAACTGTTCCCAAGTATCTTTGTTTTTCTTCAATTGATCTTCAACTAGAATCCTCACAAGTCCATGATGATATAAATGAGGTTCTATGTCCCCTATGTTCTTTTGGACTGTGGTGCTCATCTTTTTCAAACTCAACAATAAGAAATAGGGCAGATTAAGAGTTTGTTTCTCTAAAAATTTCATCAATAGCCTAGTATGATACATGTACATCGTCCCAAATCGACCTTCACAAGTGATACACTTTTAAATGATTAATAGTAAGCTGACCCATTCTTCTTTTAATGCATGAACAAGAATCCCTCTTGTGAATACAGTAACGTCCATACCTGGGTTACACAATATAATTCTCCATGCCTGCTCGTCTAAACTTTTGTTTTTAAACCAACACTCACCTTCTTGGGGCAAATCTGTAGCAGCTGCAATTGAGGCTTCAGCGACCGTGAACTTTAGGTCTCTAATTTGCACCATCTGGTCATTGAAAGACCTTGCAAAGGCTTTCGTTACTTTCTTATTATGGCCCTTAAATTTCAGAATGAAACGGAGCCATTTAGCTTTCTTTAGCAATTCTTTTGCCTGAGGGTACCCTTCTAAAAACTTAAGCCCTTCAGGCTCTGCCCTCAGTAACCACCCCATCTTTTCCTTTGTTTAAAATTCACTCTAGAATTCAACTGCGTATGAGGGTTTTATCAGAGGTAAGATGGCTATGTTGCAAGGTTTGTGGAAGAACAATGGCCGAAAATGGAAGATGGATATGGGAATCAGGGTGTTCAGGAACTGTAAGCGGAAACAGAGGATAAGCAGCTGAGATGAGTTCACAAAATGAAATGGAGACGTATGTTAACGAGGTGCAGCTTTAACACAAGTGAAGTGGAGTCAGAATTTTTGAACTGAACGACTGCGTGAGAGACGTTACACGTTGATAAAATGGCTGCACAAAGTACGGTGGAGAGGAGCCGTATTTACATAGGTCACATCTCATGAGTGCAAGTGGAGTGTGGAAGTGCAGTCATCTATAAGTTGAACCCGAAAAATAATCATGAGACCGTTTAGGGAGTAAATGTATGGTTTATGGAGTAAGGTTGTGGAATAGTAATGGAGCTATCGTAGTAATCATTGCACATAGTGAGCTTCAAGGTTCAATAACTATGCAAAATTGTGCCTTTAATTGCTATTTGAAAGAAATTTTTGCCCATACCTTGGAATCCTTGTCTTTTGTTGTCCATTAGCTCTTACTCAATTGCTCCTTGTAGATGCTCCATGTACATGTCTTCATAGCATATGCTTAGTCATACCTGCATTTTCATTTTTATTGCACTAACATCTTGACTGTAAATTTGAAAAACAGAGTGGTGGCTATGGAAACTGCTTCTGGCTGCGGAAACTGATTTCAGCTGCGGAAACTTGGCACAACAACCACTTAGCTGAATAAAGATAGTTAGACAATAACTCTCTGAATGGAAATGATCATGGAAAAAAACTTTTATTGATGAAATGAAATGGATGAGATGGAGTGAAATGAAGTGAGTGGAGTGAAAAATGAAATGAAATGGAGTGGGATGAAGTGAGGAGTGAAAATGGAAATGAGAAAGAAAGAAGGATTTTTTTTTTGGAAAATATAGTGTCAGGTGTCCATGATTTTCACTCTACATTTTCTGTATAAGACTGCCAATCAAAGATTGGTTTTCAGGCTTATACAAATTTATTTATTTATTTATTTTTTAACAGAAAAGAACAAAGGCTAGGTTGGTGGGGAAGAAGGATTCTTCTTCACCAACCTTATTGCAAATTTTTTTTGAAACATTTTGACAAATTCTTCTTTTGAAAGTGGCTTATGATAAATCTTTAATCTGTGGCCATTCACAATAAGAGGAGTTTGAAATTCATCAATGGTCTTGATTCTTACCGCTCCATTGTTAAAGACTTTGTCAATCTCATATGGCCCAAGCCAATGAGTCAGAAATTTTCTTTTGAAGTCTTTAAAATTGGAATGAAATAGTAATGCCTAGTCTCCTTCTTGAAACTTTTTCTCTTTGATATATCTGTCATGCTACTTAGCTCTTTGATGTTGAACTAGATTAGTTCTTAGGATTTCTTCTTGTCTAATCTCATCTAGTTCATTCAACTGCTCCATTATATGTTTTTGGGCTTTTGATAGGTCCATCCCCAACTGAACTGCGATCTTGAAAGTTTTAACTTGAAACTTAATGGGAAGCAGGACTTCTTTCCCATAAACAAGTTCATAAGGAGAATGTCCTGTTGTGTTCCTCCATGTAGTTCTGTAGGCCCATAAGGCTTTAGGAAGCCTTTCAGCCCAATCTCTTCTGTGTAGATGAACAGTCTTGGTGATGATACTTTCGATGACTTTGTTTGTAGACTCCACTTGGCCATTTGATTGCGGATGGTAAGGAGTAGATTTTATGTGTTTGATCTTGTATTTTTCCATCAACTTCTCCATCATGTTGGATGTAAATTGACTTCCCTGATCTGTCACAATTCTCTTGGGACACCAAAGCGAGTAAAAATATCCTCATAAAGAAAGTTAACAACTGAATTTTCAGTAGCAGAAAGTAACGCTTTGGCTTCTACCCATTTAGTGACATAATCAGTGCATATCAATATATACTTCTTTTGCTTAGATGGTGGATTAATGGGTCCAATGAAATCTAAAACCCATTTTTCAAAGGGTTCAATGAGTACTTGTGGTTGTAATGGCATTTCGTTTGAAAGAGTTGGTTTCCCTACTCTTTGGCAGCTGTCACACCTTTTGACATATTCTTTTGTGTCCTTGAAGAGGGAAGACCAATAATATCCTAAAGAAAGGATTTTATAGGCCGTCCTTTTGTCAGCAAGGTGTCCATTGCATGGCTCATCATGACATGCCTTGAGGATGTCAGGCATTTTATCTTCCCAAACACATCTTCTGATCACACAATCTGGCCCTGTTTTAAACAATTCGTTAGAGATCCATGAATATTTTGAACTCTCCTGAACAATTTTTCTTTTTTCACCAGGAAATAGATGTGGAGGCAGTTTCCTTGTAACCAAATAGTTGGCAATATCTGCATACCAAGGAGTCTTAGTAGTTACTGCAATAAATATTCATCTGGAAACTTATCCTCTACAGGAGAATCTTATTTAGTATTTTGGGTCCTAGACAAGAAATCAGCTACTGTATTTTGTTTTCCTGGTCTATCCAACACAATAATATTGAATTCCTGTAAAAGTAAGAGCCATCTTGTAACTGCCATTAGTAACATGTTTGTTCATTAGATATCTAATCGCAGAATGATCAGTATGGACAAAAGTTTAATAGCCTGTTATATAATGTCTAAACTTATTGATTGCATCAACAACAACTAAAAACTCTTTTTTAGTCACAATATAGTTCAACTCAGTGGGAGTCAAATTTTTACTGGTATAGTAAATGGCATAAGGAACTAAATCTTTTTGACCCAATGCAGCTCCTAGAGCTGTGTCTGAAGTATTTGTAGAAATATAGAAAGGAAGTTTCCAATTTGGCCCTCTCAAAATGGGTGCTTCAGATATTCTTGTTTTCAAAGTTTCAAATGCTGATTGACAATCAAGATTCCATTTGAATTCACAGTCTTTTGTAAGCAATTTGAAGAGTGGAGATGCTATTTTGGTGAAGTTTTCTATAAATCTTCTATAATACCCAGTAAATCCCAGAAAAATTCTAACATCTTTTTGACAAGTTGGAATAGGCAACTTGGAGATGACTTCAACTTTTGATTTATCAACTTTAATTCCATCCTCTGAAATATGATGTCCTAAAACAATCCCTTCAGTAAACATCATAAAGCATTTTTCATGACTTAATGAAAGATTTGTTTCTTTACATCTGATAAGGACTTTTTCCAAATTCTTTAATGCCTCTTCAAATGAATCATCATAAATTGTAAAATCATCCATATAGACCTCTACACAATCATGGATGAGATCATAAAAGGTTCCTAGTACTTCCCTTTGAAATGTTGCGGGTGCATTACATAATCCAAAAGGAAGAACTCTGTAAGCAAAAGTTTCCCATGGACAGGTGAATGTGGTCTTATCTTGATCTTCAGGTGCCACCTGAATCTGATTATAGCCACTAAAACCATCCAGAAATGAAAAGTACTTTTTGCCTGCTAGAGTATCTAATACCTAATCGATAAAGGGTAAAGGAAAGTGATCATTTAAAGTCGCTTTATTCAGTTCCCTATAATCAATGCGTACCTCCATTTACCATTCTTTTTAGGTACTATAACCAAAGGAAAAACCCATCGGCTATCTAAAATTGGATAAATGAAGTTTACATTGAGTAGTTTTTGGAGCTCTTCTTTCACTATCTCCCTAAGATTTGGATTCATCCTTCTCTGAGGTTGTCTGATTTTCCTACTGTTTTCCTCGATGTAGATGTGATGAATGCAAGTCTTTGGGTCAATACCTTTCATGTCAGTATACTCCCATGCAAATGCAGTAGAATGTTTTTGCAAGATTCTGGTTAGCTCCTCCTGTTGTGATCTTTCCAAGTTTTTGTTGATATTCAATGTTTTTCTTGGAAAAATCTCAGTGGTGGAACTACCAAACTCTTCCATAGAGTGAAGAGACATTTGTCTAGATGATAGATACTCAATGTTAGAATTTAACTAAAATTGTGTGTGGTCATATTCTGAAGAAGTTTCAAAGTTTTCTAATGTGTTCAGAATTTGACTATCTTCACTGATTTCAGAAATGGTAAAGACAGGTTGTATAGTGTCCTTATCATCGACCCATTCATTATCTCCTATTTCTGTAATTGTTTTTGCTAGAGGATACAGATTGAATTTCTTTGTCGAATTACCATCAGAAATATACATATCCCCTGATATACAACTGATAAAAGCATCAGATGTGGCTAGCCAAGGTCTTCCTAAAATGAGTGGGTGCCCTCCTAGATTACTCTTGTGAGTTAAAATCATGAAATCCACTGGATATTCCCAAGAATCTAAGGAGACCGAAATGTCTTCTAATACACCATATGTTTTGATAATTGATTGATCTGCAAGTTGCAGTAAAGTAGGTGTAAAAAGAATATTAAGAAGTTTTAGTTGTTCCATAGTCTGTCTACTCATAATGTTGATAGCAGCCCCTAAATCAATTAAAGTATTTGGAATTTCTACCCCATTGATATGTGTTTTGACAATTGGACTACCGGGATCTACATACTTCTGCGTGGTAACTTTTCCCATCATGATATCTGCCATTTTTCCTGCCAGGTGGATTCTTCTTGTATCTCTTGGTTTCCTTCTTGGTCTTTTGAGACTCAACTCCTTTATTGTTTTAGCTAGAATAGGAATTTCTCTAATGGCTTGTAACAAGGGAATCTTGATACAGACATTCTTTATTTCATCTAGAAAATCATAGTCAGGCAATAAGATTTGTTTTTCCACTCCTTTATCAATTTGTAATCTTTCAGGAAAAGGAGGTGTGGATAAAGATGCAGGTTGCTTGACTATAGGAGTTGTGGGGGTTGATTCTTTTTCTTTTTCTTCTTGAGTGCTTGGGTTTTGAAGAGATGCTTCAGAACCTTTATTAGCTTTAAGAGATTCTTCATCAAAAATGCTTTTCTTTTGAGCATCTATAGAAGGTTTGTCTAAAACTCTACCAGATCTGAGTTCTACATCATTAAGAGGAACAATCATATAGGTAGGAAATTGTTGTCCTTCTATCATGTAAGCATTTTGAGGGTTTTTATTATTTGGATTTGGCAATGGCTGGGAAGGTAATTGATTTGTCTTTTGTTGGAATGGAAGCAAGATTTGGGAATTTGGATTCTGTTGAGAAGGTTGTTGTTGTGGAAATGGTAATGAAAGTTGTGGATTCTGATTTGGTGGTTGTGGAACTTGTTGGTTTTGAAAAGATGGAGGATATTGATAAAATTGAGCAAATCTCCCATAAGGATTTTGCATACCTTGTACCCATGATTGAAATGGATTTTGAGGTTGGGACCAAGGTTGTTGCCAAGGATTCCAACTTGGTGGGGTTGAAAGTTCATGGGGTTATTAAACCCTTGATTTTGTTGCCCCTGCCAAGGTCTCCTTGAAACAAAACAGAGAGACTCAATTGAATTTGGGTCTTCTTGAAAGACAGCTTTGAGCCCAGGAATTGAAGGACAATCCTTGGTCTCATGGCTTCCTGAGAAAATCGCGCATGTTTCTACAACTTTTGCATCCAAAGGGCATTCCCTTAGAGCATGTTTCTTCCTACATTTTGGACAAAAGATGGCCAAAGCTTCAGCTTCTGCTTTCTGCTTGTTTTGTATCTTAAGGGTGTCTAGTTGCTCACTAAGACCCCCTAAAATATCTGTTTTGAACTCATCAAGCATGTTGCCAATCTCAGCCCTACTCACTGATCCGGTTGAAGATTTATTTTCTCTAATGAGAGAAGGATCTCTAGGCCCTTTTCCAGTTTTAGATTTTCCCCTTAAGAGATGGACACATAGCTCTGCTATATCATGAAGTGGAAGTTGAGATATATCTCCTTTCCCCATCATATTCAAAATATCTATTCATTCATCTCTAATGGATTTTAATAGAAGGGCTTTCAAGGTTTCCTCATCTAGGTTATTCATTTTTGCTCTTTTGAGGTTGTATTGAAATCTTTCAAGTAAATCCTCCAAGTTTTCATCTTCTTTTTGTACCATTTTGAATATCTCATCCTTATGATTGGTGGGCATACAATAGTCCAAGTATCTATCCAAAAATTTTTGTTTCATGTCATTCCAAGTCCTAATAGATTGAGTGACTAATCCCATGAACCATTTTAGAGCAGCTCCCGTCAATGTTGAAGGAAACAACTTGAGTTTTTGAGCGTCTTCCATGTAATCATAAGTTCGACACACGACTTCAAACTCAAATAAAATTGTTTCAGGGTCCTCACTTCTCAACCCATAAAAGTTTGGGAAGACAGATGGTGAGATGTTTTTCATTGTTGTTCGAGATTCCTCATCAACTATAGGAAATCCAAATGAGTTATCTCCATCCCTGTTTCCCCCGTTGTTACCTCTACCTCCTCCATTGTTTCCTCCTCCTCTAACTCTACCTCTACCTCCTCCAAATACGTTTACTACTTCCTCTGTCATGATAGCTTCCTCAGACATTTCAGAGTCCTCTGGTTCTTCTACTAATGGCGAACGAGGAGGAATTTCTCCCTCTTCTTCTTCAGGTGATTCTACTTCCTCGATTACAATGTGTTTTCTTGTAGAAGTAAAGAAAGGGTCTTTCCCTAACTCAGATTCGGTGGATAGTGTGGGAGAGTCTCCTAATTCAACTACTGCCTCTTGAATTCCAGGGATCCTAAGGCTAGGAGTATGAGTTGGAGATGTTGGAGGTGTATTTTTCCTATACCTTGGAGTAGATGGAGTTGTAAAGATCGAACTCTTGGCCCTAGCTATAAACCTTCCCCTAGAATCTCTTGCTCTATGCATGCCATTTTTATTTTCTTCAAGTCGGGTTAATAATTCTCTTTCTGATCTTCTAGATCACTCTAGGTGCAAGAATAGAGCATACTCAAGAAATTACTGAATCAATAACTCTCTTTTCTGATCCTCCAGGTCACACTAGGTGCAAGAGGAGAGCATACTTTGAGAAATCATCAATTTTTACCTTCCTTGAAATATTCTTGTTTTTTTTTTTAAGAAATTGGCTACCTAGTTTCACTTCCTCGGCAACGGTGCCAAAATGTTTGGTCAATTTAGTGTGTCCTAAATTGCTATATAAATTGTCAATCCGGGAGTCGTAAACTGCTGAAGTGAAGTGCACTATATATGCAAGATAACCGTTTTCTTATTTCTTTGTCGTTTTTAGTTTTTTTTGATTTGTTTTTGGATTTATCTTCTTGTTGATTCCCTAATGTGAGATGGTAATTTTAATAATCAAGTATGGAAAAAAGTATTCAAGGTAATGATGGCCTTTAAAATAATTTCCAAACTTCAAAGTGTTCCAAAGGTTTTCAAACTTACAATGATGAAATCAAGATGTGCCTAGATTCTAATTAAACAAAATAGTGAACTAGTGACTATGAAACCTAGTATCCTTGCTGCTGTATAAAAAGGAAAAGACTAAACTCAAAGCAATTCAAAAACTGTAAACAAAGTAAACTAAATCATATCACATCAACTCATTTTTTGACCCCTCACGATTCGACTCGCTCTGGCTATAGGAGGTAATCATAAACAAATTGAGTAATCTAATATCTAAATTGCATAAAATAAAACTAAGATCAAATTACACATTCATCCTACAATCCCTCACCATTCGAATCGCTCTGGCTATAGGAGGTAACCGAGAATGATATGAGTAATCTAATCACTAACTTGCAAAAGTAAATAAACTAGTATCAAACTATACATTCACACTCAATCCCTCACCATTTGACTCGCTCTGGCTATAGGAGGTAACTGAAAAATGATATGAATAGTCTAATATCTATCTTGCAGAAAAGTAAATGAAAAAAGCAAAACTAAAAGAAATAAACAGTGCTGGAATTAGAACTAAGAAAACAAATCAACAGAAGGACAAGATAATTCCATCACGTCATTAGTCATCAAAAAGCTATATGCACTTCCCCGGGATTTCTATTAGAACCTGAAATGAAAACATTGATTAGTTGACAATCAATTGAAAGCATAAAAGAAGCTATGGACAAAAAACAACATAAATACCATGAGCAATGTAATATATACAACAAACATCTATGAACTCAAGAGCGTAAATGAAGAAAATATGAAGCTATACAGTAACTACAAGACCTTGGTGTACAGGGGCCCTCTACAACCTCGGCCAATCAGAAACCAATCACGGATTTGAACTCAAAATCAGTGTCTTCTCATATATTGCAATACAATCATAAAATAAAGACTAAGTCACGGCTCGATGGCTCGTAAAAATATTCAATATTACATATCATCAGCTAACTTATACACATACAAAGATGCTTTATTTATAGCAGGAAATACATAACTAATTCCTAAGGTCTGCGCTGGTAGACAGACACGTAAAAGACCATATTCGGAAATCTAGCAGTATGGTAGCCGTGGGAAATAAATCTGAGGAGGGTGATTTGTTGGATTCGGTTCACGGGTAGTCCCCAGGTGTTAGCAAACCTCCTAAATCTCAGGATCTTGCTATGAAATCCTCCTCGTGATGAAAAATAGAGTCCTGCCACCGCAAAACTCCTAGTGTTGACCACCGTTTGACTGGCTTTGACCGTAGGCTTCTGTGAGTGATTCAACTGAACCAAGGGGACACGTTCCGCGTCCACATCATTTGTAGCTTTCCCATGTGGTTGGATTCTTCAGTAGACACTTGTAGCATAGAATTTAGCAAAAACGCTGCGGAAACTGATTTTGGCTGTGGAAAGTGACAAGATTCTGCAACTGACTAAGCAAAAATTAAATCAAACAACAGTCACAAGACATATTTAGGAAACCATTTATATGCTCTTTTAAAACTAATATGCAATGATTTGATAGCTTGGAGGTTTAGGTAACTGGAGAAAAATGCTAAAAAGGTATGTAGGGAAGATGTAAGTTTGGGACTCAACAGTAAGCGATGTGAGAAAGCCAAAGATATGCATAAATACCAGATTTAACAGACAAATAGGTGTTCATATGCACATAAAGAGTTTTGAGGGTCACAATGCCTTCGGGATCTACCAATACACAGAGATATCCTCCTCTTTACTTAAGAAATATGATCTAAAACCACTCGGTGGAAATCCCTTTACAATAGCATGAAAGTTACATAAATATTAGTTCGCCTTAACAATCAGATCCTAATACAAATGCTGAAATTTATTAATCCTATCTATTCTGCGAGGTATTCTCCTCGAGAATCTCCACTACACTAACTAATCCTATCTGTTCTGCGAGGTATTCTCCTCAAGAATCTCCACTAAAGTGAACTAATTAACACTTATTACATCATGATTTAACCTTATATTCTAGCCCTATGCTTAACTAGAAAAACATGGAAATTGATGGCTAGAGGATCCCACTCCTTTGTTTGTAGACATTTTTGTGTTTTTGGAATAGGTTTGAAGTCTTTTCCCTCCAAGTCTCATGCTCTTGCATCACACCCTGATCTTCAGCCAGAGTTGGGAAGAGCACCTCCACCACATCCGACAAGTTCTCCAAACACTACGACAACACAAGTTATGTGCCAATTTGGAGAAATTAACTTTTGGCATGACCCAAGTTTAGTATCTGGGATACATTATTGATGAACTCGGGGTGCATGTGGATCTAGCCAAGATCCAAGTCATTCAGGATTGGCCATCTCCAACTACTCTAACAGAGCTCCGCAATTTTCTGGGTCTTGCCAACTTCTACTACAAGTTCATGTGGGGATTTTCTCATATCTCTTGGCACTTGAGTCAAGTCACCAAGGGAGGAGCGAAAGAAAAATTATTTTGGTCTGAGTATCAACAGAAGGAATTCATAGAGTTGAAACATTGCCTCTGCTCGGCACCAATGCTCGCATTACCAGACTTGCAAAAACCATGTGAGGTCAAGATAGATGCCTCTGACTATGCTATTGGGGTAGTCCTTACTCAACATGGGCATCGAGTGGCATATCACAGTGAGACACTTTCAAACACAGTTCGGAAGTATCCCACTTATGACAAAGAGATGTATTCCATTGTGTAGGCCCGCCGACAATGGAAGCATTACATTTGTCGAAGGAAACGGTCATCCACATAGACCACCGGCCCCTACAGTTCATACAGACCCAAGGGAAATTTCGGAATGATCACCATCAGAAATGGTCCACATACCTACAACAATTCCATTTGAATATCAAGTATAAGAAGGAAAACACCAATAATGTTGCAGATTGCCTCAACTGACCACCGATCATGGCATTAACGACTGTGCTCAACTCTTGTGGGCACTAGACTTCTGATTGGCCACTTCTCTAGAAAGGCGACCTAGAATTCGGCCACACATACCAAACACTCTTGGAGGGTCAGCGTGTTCCATATTTTCACCTCCAAGATGCCTTGTTATGCCACCTGAGTCACCTTTGTGTTCCTTCAAGCTAGTGTGCCAAGATGATTTGGGAAGCACACTACAGTCAGGCTGTCGGACATTTTGGGGTCGAGAAAATGGTGGAAATGCTGCAAAGGTATTTCCATTGGCCGAATCTTCGATAGGATGTCGGGAAGTACATCAAATCATGCACTGCTTGTGCCATTGCCAAACCGACCATCAAGAAGCAAGGCCTCTATACCCCGTTGCCTACCCCTAGTCAACCTTGGGAATCCATATCCATGGATTACATGTCGGGCCTTCCTTATAATAAGCATGGAAACAATTGTGTTTTTGTGGTCGTTAATAGGTTCTCAAAGATGGCCATTATGGCGGCCTGCAAGAAGAATATCACAGGAGAATCCACTGCTAAATTCTTTGAACGAGTGTGGGTACACTTTGGGATCCCACAATCTATCATCTCAGATCGGGATAGCAGATTCCTCAGTACATTTTGGTCTAGTCTCTGGTCGATGCTGGACACCAAACTCACTAAGTCCACGACCTTCCATCCACAAACTGATGGCCAGACAGAGCTTGTCAACAGGATGATCGTACATATTATGTGCATGTACAACTTAAAGCATCCACACACATGGGATGAGAGCCTCCTTTATGTTCAACACAGCTATAACTGGGCTCTGCACAGCTCGAATGGCCACATCCCTTTTCAGGTGGGCTTGGGATTCGAACCACTATGTCCCATTGATGTGGCCATGCCATTTGCAGTTACTCAGGCAGATTTGGCTCATGTCTAGTTCAAAACAGATAAGACAAACAAATTCATTGAGCACATCCAACATATTCATCAGCAGGTCCACAACATTCTAGAGAAATCAAATGCCAAGTACAAGCAACAACATGATCAATATCGGGTGCCGCACAAATTTCATGTGGGCGATAAATTTTGGTTGCATTTGCAAAAGGAACGCCTTATCGGAGTCTATCGGAAACTCAGACCATTCCGATATGGTCCTTACACCATTATTAAGGTTGTGGGAGATAATGAATTTGAGCTCACCATTCCCCCATTCCTTGGCCTACACCCAGTGTTCAATGTGGACTGCCTTCGGCCATACTTTCCACCATTACTAGACACATCCGACATTGCAGAACAACTCATACCCATAGAGTTAAATCCAGATTGTATGGAACAAGCTGCAATTGATTGGATCATGGACACATAGATCAAGCACACTCTCCAGCAGAAGATCCAACTATATTGAGTTGTCAAAGCATGCCAACTCCTTCACCAGGGCAAGTGGCTCACCTGGGACCAAGTTCAACAGAATTTTCCTCATCTCATGGAGAAACTCAACGTAATGGGGATCATTGCTTCTTAAGGGGGGAGGAATGATCCAGGTGGATATTGGTGGCCACTCGACAATTCCACTTGGACCCCCACCATTGTTTCTTTCAATTTTTTAGTTTCCTTAATTATAGCACAATTTACTATTTTTAGCAGTTTTTCGGGTCCTGAACTTATGGAGCCATTTTTATAGCCTAAACGATGTTTTTTGGGAAAACTGGGAGCAACATGGGTCGATGGACCTATGTTTTTCTTCCCAAAGTTGTAGTCCTCAGATATATCTTTCTAACGAGGTATTGTGCGCGTCAAACGGAGATCATATGCCAAAGTTACGATCCCAAGAAGTTGATGTACCAATTTACCCAAAATGGGGCCCATAGTTTGGCGCTTCATCTCCTAGGGTTAGGTTTTTGGATGTTTAGGGTTTTCCATTGTTTCTCAACAAAAAATAGGCCTTTGAGCCTCATTGTAAGATAGTTCAGAGGCATGTAGCCGCCACATCTCTTCTCAAAGATAAGCTACCATCGCCCTAGCTAGTTTATTTCCATTTCTATTTATAAGCATATTTCAGTATTTTACAGTAATGAAATGAAGTATTATTTCTGTTGCATCTTTTTATGTATGGCTATATCTGTAATTTGTTGCGTTCCTATTTAAATTTGGATCATTTTCTCGTTTGTTTGGTAACTATGTTCAAATATTTGCAGCTTTCTGGGCCTTGCCAATTTCTATATAAGGTTTATGTTGGGATTTTCTCATATCACTTGGTCTTTGAGTCAGGTTACCAAGGGTGGAGAGATTTTTTTTTTCTCGTCTGAGTCCCTATAGAATGCATTCGTTGAGATTAAGCATCACCTTTGCTCCACACCAATGCTGGCATTTACAGACCTACAACAACCCTTTGAAATTGAGACAAATGCCTCAAAATGTGCTATTCACCTGCAGTCCTCACCCAGTAAGGGCATTCGATGACCTATCACAATGAGATACTATTTGATAGAATTTGGAAATACCCCACTTATGATAAATAGATGTATTCCATCATGTAGGATTTTCGACAGTGGAAACATTACATTATGGGGAAGGAGACGATCATCCACATAGATCACCAACCTCTCCAATTTATGCAAACACAAGGGAAGTTGTAGAATGACCACCATCAGAAATGGTCCACATATCTGCAACAATTTCATTTGAACATTAAGTACAAGAAGGGAAACAACAATAATGTTGTAAATTGCCCGACTCGGCCATTGATTGTGGCACTAACCACTGTGCTCAACTCTTGTGGGCATGATACTTTTGGATGGCTGCAACTTTACCAAAATGATCCATAATTCACCACCACATATGAGATGTTGAAGGATTGCAAGTAATTTACTGATTTCCACCTCCAAGATTCACTGTTATGCCACCTGGGACACCTTTGTGTTCCTTCAAGTGAGAGTGCCAAGATGATTTGGAAGGCGCACTACAATCAAGTCAGAAGACATTTTGGTATAAATAAGACATTGACAGTACTTCTAAAGTATTTTTATTGGCCAAGTCTCTGACAGGATGTCAAAAAATATATTAGATACTGCACTGCCTATGCCATCATGAAGTTAACCATTAAGAAGAAAGGCCTGTATACTCCTCTGCCTACTCCTATCCAACCTTGGGAATCCATCTCTATTGACTATATGTCTAGCCTTCCTTCTATGAAGCATGGCAACGACTGTGTATTTGTGGTCATCAATAAATTTTCTAAGATGGCCATATTGGTTGCCTATAAGAAGAGTATCACAGTAGAATCCAATAGAAAACTCTTCTTTGAATGAGTATGGGTACATTTCGAGGTCCAACATACCATTATATAAGATCAACATAGCAAGTTCCTAAGTGCATTTTGGTCGAGCCTCTGGTCATTGTTGGACACCAAGCTCACCAAGTCAACTACATTCCACCCCCATACTGATGGCCAGACAGAGGTCATCAACATGATGATTGTGCACATACTACACATGTACAACTCTAAGAATCCACGAACATGGGATGAGAGTCTTCCCTATGTGCAACACAACTATAAAAAATTTCTCCATAGCTTGATTGGACACAACCACTTTCAAGTGGGCCTGAGATTTCAACCATTATGTCCCCTTGATGTTGCAATACCTTTTGCAACTACACAGGAAGAATCTGCCAATGTTCAGTCCGAAGCTGATAAAGCCACTAGGTTTATTGAGTGCATTCAACACATCTGCTATTGGTTTCACAAAATCTTGGATAAGTCCAATGCCAAGTACAAACAATGACATAATCAACATTAGGTGCCACATAAGTTTTAGGTGGACGACAAAGTTTGGTTACATCTGTAGAAAGAATGCATTGCCAGAGCCCATTGTAAGCTTCGACCACTCTGATAGAGGCCTTACACCATCACTAAGGCTGTGGGAGACAACACTTTCGAGCTTAGTATCCCCCCATTTCTTGGCTTGCACCCTCGTATTCAATGTGGACCACCTTTGGCCATATTTTCCACTAATGGTGGACACATCAGACATTGTTGAGTAGTTGACACCAATAGAGCTCAACCCAGACTGCACTGAACATGCCACAACTGATCGGATCATGGACACATAGATCAAGAACACTAAAAAAGAGAGGATCCAACTATATTGAGTTGTCAAAGCTAGCCAACTCCTGCACCAGGGAAAGTGGCTCACCAAGGACCAAGTTCAACAAAAGTTTCCCCATCTCATGGAGGCGCTCAACGAAATGGGGACCATTAATTCCTAAGGGAGGAGGACTGATCCATGTGGATATTGGTGGCTAGCTGCCTATTCCACTTGGACCTCCAACACTGTTTCTTTCATTTTCCTTAATTGTAGCACACTTTACTATTTTTGGCAGTTTTTTTGAGTCCTAAACTTCCAGAGCAACTTTGAGGCCCTAAACGATGTTTTTTTAGGAAAACAGGGAAAATTATAAACTGTTATAAGATTTGTAGTCAATTTTTTTTGTCTTCGAATATATCTTTCTAACGAGGGATTGTATGTGTTAAATGAAGATCGTATGCCAAAGTTAATTCCTCGAGAAGTTGATGTACCACTAACCCCAACGAGGCTCACAAAATTTTGGCGCTTTATCTCCAAGGGTTAGGTTTTTGTGTGTTTAGGGCTTTCTATTTTATTATAAATAATAAAAATGCCTATGAGCCTCATTGTAACATAGTTCAGAAGGCATGTAGTTGTCACATATCTTCTTAGAGATAAGCTACCACCGAAAAAACTAGTTTGTTTCCATTCTCCATGTAAACAATTTTCAATATTTGCTATTAATTAATTGAAGTTGAATTTTCACGATAGTTTTGTGTTTCCATTTAAATCTCTGTTTCATTCCGTTCCTGCATAAATTCAGATCACCGTTTTGGAAATTCTAAAGCGAAAATTTGAATTTTTAAAAGACAATTTTTTTGGATCCAAAAGTGATGTCCACCTCTGTCAAATGTTCAGGTGTGCTGCAAGTAAAGACACACTCATTTGGCTAAGGAAAAGGCTATATAAATACCTTGCATTCCTCCACATTTGGGAATGAAATTTGATCTCTTATCTTCTATTATTCGGCCTACTCCGAGGCAGTGAATTGGCATCTTCAAATGCATGGAAGTCTGAGATATTCACATCTCCCTGTTTAAGGGTAATTCGTATGGTATAAAGTTATTTTAAGGAAACAAAAATCTTAAGCTAGAAGGACAAATTTTTGAAGCAATGAATCTTTGTGAAGGATGAATTTCTCTCCAAGATGCGGAACCAAATTTCTATGTGATTACATTTTGATGTAGACCAAACTCTCTATGATTTTCAGAAGACTAAAATATTTGTGTATGTCACACTTTGGAAGGATTGAACCTATGATGCTAGACTGGACTTATGTGAAGAGACCTAATTTATGATGAAGGATTAAGTTCCATGGAAGGCAGAAGGAAGCATCCCAAGTAGACCTAGTGGCTAGAGCTATGAATTGACTAGGAGGATGGGCCAGGAGAATGGACCATGCTTGACCTAGTTGTTGACTTAGATGTATCTTTGTTGAATTGAATAATTATCTATTGAAAAGGTTTCTACGCTTTTTCACATGTGGGTTTTCCCATCATAAATTTTTGTGCTCTTTGTGTGGATATCTCTTTACGACCTTACTACCTTAAATGTTATATGGTTGATGTCTTCTTTGTAATTTTCTTAATGATGAAATCATGGATAAGAATGCGTAAAATAATTAAATCATCAAAATAAATTATCGGTATAAAAGACTATTGTAACTTCAACATAAAAGGCATTGAGAAGACTTCCATTGAGTTGGAATTAGGTAAAAATGTTAATCTTAGAGACATAATGTATGTTCTAGGTTTGAAAAAGAATTTGGTTTCTATTTTATGTTTGGAAGATAAAGGAGATATAGTAGCATTTGTTGATGCTAAAGTACTTGTGTGGCCAATGGGCTCAAGTATATATTCTGCTAGAGTAATTGGAATTCATGAAGAAAGGTGTATAGACTCTTGAAATAGCTTGCTCAAGCATTATCATGAATACGTATGAAAGGTTGTTCACTTGTGAATAATGTAAAGAAGCCCTTTCTAAGCAGCGAAAGTAGATCTAAGGAAATTTTGAATATAGTTCATTCTTCTGTATGTGGTCATATGCCAATGAAATCTCTTAGAGGCTCTTTGTACTATGTAAACTTTGTTTATAAATACTCTGACAAGACATAGATTTAATTCGTGAAGAAAAAAGATGAAGTCTTCAACAAGTTTCAATAATTTAAGGCTAAAGTGGAAAAATTAAAGGAAAAGAAAACAAGTATTATGAGATTATACAATGGAGGAGAATATACTTCCAAGGAACTTGTTGCATTTTGTAAATAAGATGGGATTAAGAGAAGTTGATATCCCCCTACAATCCACAACAAAGTGGAGTTACTGAAAGAGAGAATAGAACCATTGAAGAATATGTTAAGGCAATGATACCTGATTTGGACTTTCCTATGTTTCTATGGAGCGAAGCATCTATGACAACTATTAATATTCAAAATAGAAGTCCTCATAAGATTTTGGAAGACAAGACTCCTAAAGAAGCATTCACCGGAAATAAACCACAGGTTGGAAATTTGAGAAAAGTTGGTTGTCCATTCTATATCCATGTACCCAAAGATAAGGAAGTTAGAGCCTTCAAGAAAGAAAGGGATATTCGTTGGATATAGTGAGTTATCAAAGGCTTATAAAATCTATGTTTTAGGACAACGACAAGTTGAACTCAGTAGGCACATGACCTTTGATGAGAATGTTCCCTATTGGAAATCCAAAGGAGTTCCCATGGACTTCGATGATGACAAAGAATATGCATCTCCCAAGAAAGACGATTCAAGTCAATCAAATTCCTTAGACCATCCTATTGATCATCAAGAAGAGCTAGAAGGGATTAATGATTCAGTAGACCCAGTTGTTGTTCCTGAAATCAGTAAAGGGCCAACTTGGATTAGATCTACTTTGCAGGAAGCAGAAGGAAACACAACACCATGTGGCACCTTCAGGGAAAGAAAGAAACCAAAGAGGTATTTTGGATATGCAAAATTGATGACTAATATCATTGATTCTGAACCTTCACCTTCGAAAAAGAAGTTTGCCAGCAAGTTTTGAAGGATGTGATGTTTGAATAATACCAATCAATTATGAAGAATGATGTACGAGAGATTGTTCCTAGACCTAAAGGGAAGTCAGTGGTAACCTCCAAATGGGTATACAAGATCAAACGTGAAATATATGACAATATTGAAAAATACAAGGCAACATTTGTGGCTAGATTGTTCCCAGAAAGAAGGAGAGGACTACAATGATAATTTTGCTCCCGTTTCCAGGTACACAACCATTAGAGCTATTATTTATATTTATTCTTATATTGGTTGGAATTCACATCAGATGGATGTAAATATTACTTTCCTCAATAGTGTGATTGAGGAATAATTGTATTGTATAATATGGTGTATAATTGCAACTGCTCAAGAAATTTTAATCTAAATCAAGATACACAATTATACTCTATTGCTTTGTGGAAGTTAATTCAAAATTTAGAACAACAATCTTAGACTTGCAATAAGAAATAACACACATGTACAATATTTTTTTCTAGGGGAAATAAACTGCTAAAAACCCCTTTGCCTACTTGCATTAAATTAGATGAATAGAGATGCATTACAATACTTGCAAGTGAATAACCTATCTCTCTGCTCAATGAGAAGCTCTGACCCAAACTTAGTCAATTTCTTCCTCTGCTTGAGCCCCTATTTCCTTGCGCAATTCCCAAGGAATTATGCCCCTATTATTTAGGAAATTTCCTCCAATTGATTTCGCAATTCCCAAGGCTGATCATCTGATTGCATGCAAAACTTGTACACTCATGACTAGTCTACAACTGATGTTACACTACTGCTTGGAATCTCCACCACAATCGGGGAACTCAAATTCTATGCTTGCACTAGCTATTTTTGGCTGATTTATAAGTTAACTGGATGATCACTAAGTTAGAATACTGTCCCACTGCACAACTAACCTTCCACTAGTTCTATCAATAGTTATAACTAGTTTAATTGAAAGCAAGTTGAAACAACTAACCTTGATTGCTACAAATTAATAATCACACATGCTTAACGGAAATCCAAGCCCTATAACTCAAATTTACTGAGTAAAATGAGTGACACAAGCCATGCCATAGAAGTTAACTACCTCCAAGTTGACCTCATAGTTGACTAGCAATATTAGGCACATCTCTTGTTGAATTGAAGAATTTATCTAAGGAAAAGGTTTTTGGGGTTTTCCCACGGTAAATATTGTGTTCTCTTTGTGCATTGTGATATCTACTATTCTTGTGAATTGATGGTTGAATTTCCAAAGTATATTTTCTTAATGGAAACTTGAATTGTTAAAAAAAGATCTACATTATTAGAAGTAATTATACATATTTCAGAAATTAGTGCTTTAATCTATTGCACTTTAAAAATCGACATGATCATGTGTCTATGGTCTTGGGAAAGTACTTCCAAAATTCCTTATGAGCTAGACATATTTTTGTTTTTTCCAAGACCATGTTTTGCAAACAATTTAGTAATTTATATCTCAGCATGATTTTCATGTTATTATATATGGGAAATGATAAACTTAAATATCATACTCAATCTAAACTAAATGAAATTTCACTGGGTGTCTATTGGTCTTGGTAAACATGTTACATGGTAACTTTTCCATTTATTATTAAGGATTTTCATAATGATATGCAAATGCTGATTTGTATTCTAGCTTTGGTGCAAGAATGCAAATTTAGTCATATCCGTCTATATATGTTTGAATACAAATATACCATGAATGAATGATTTTTTTTGGTATAAAAATGGACAGGATTAAGGACTAAAGAACAAATTTGAAAAAGAGTTTAATAGGTTTATAAAAGCCATGGTTGAAGAGAGGGAAATGACCAAGGATCAAATTTAAGGAACTTAATTTCTTTGGTGTTTGTGCTTATTTTTCATAGATATAAGGCTCTCACAATTAGTTTGTCATTCAAAATATATCCTTCATAAAAGGAGTTAGTTAGTTAGGATATGATGCTATATAATGGTTTTGGTAAACAAGTTAGATGGTATCTTTTCCACTTAATAACATGTAAATGAATTATTCACATTCTAGCTTTAATTCAGGAGTGCAAACTTCATAAAATTTGTTGTGTTTACAAAATTGATTAGATTATTGTGACAATGACCTGATATGTGATTTTTTTAAGGATAGATTTTGTTGAAATTGTGCAATGTAGTTAATGCAAGACTCTATTCTATATCCTCAAAGCAAAATTGTGTTAATAAACCAGAAAACAACACAAGTAGAAATAGTTTGTGCCAGTCAACAACATGGTAATGAGTTCAATGAAGTGGTAAACCATGAAATGTGGCATCTCATCCACTCAATTATCATAATCTCTTCTTGGAAAACCAGTAAATTTTTTTATAATTATGTGTATTAGTCTCTTTAGAAGTCAAACAATAAACCAATGAACTCAATTAGGCCCTTAGCATTTTGATACATATCTTCTTTGAGAGCCATTTTATGCTTTATTATAATTAATTTAATGCTTTGTAATTTTAGGCATAAGTTCTAGAACAATTTATTGACAAATTAGAAATTAAATTTAGGAAGCACATGACTCCAATTTATCATAATTTTTCCCCATCCTTGTAAAATATAATTAAAACAAATGCAATACTATCTTGTGAGAAATACAAAATTACTCATCTATTATTATTTACACTTATGGAAATATTTCATGGGAGTGTTTTTCCTCCTAGAGTCAGGCTCTAACTTACGCATGTGCTACCCCAGTATGTTAAGCATTAAAACAAAAAGTGTGAATTCTCTTGCTATGAATTTAGTTCATTACACTTAACCCATAAATATTAACATGTGAGAAAGAAAATTCATTTTGAACCTAATTCCTACTCTGGTAGTCCTACTCACCAACCTTCTCTCTTTCTCCTCAATCCTACACAACATAGGGATTGGGCCATTTTCTACTATTCGATCCCTTAGCCTACTACCCTTCATCACCCTTTCCTCTAGTGCTCCAAATTAGGGTGGTTATGAAATATCAACTATAAATTATATTTCTCTTTTACTCAATAATATTTGATTTACCCAATCATGTTTTTCACATGGTTTCATGGTTACAACTATGGCAATGTGTACTCTCTCAAAGTTACATATGAATGATGGAATGAATGAATCACTTTCATCAAAGGTTGATAGAATCCCTTACAAGGGATGCATGAACTCAACACTTACATGGGGAATATGTTTCCAATCATAAAATTTCGAAAACAATACATAATGCACTTAAGACAAGAACAATAATGAGGCTTGGGATACAAATACCTTTGAACACAATAATTTTTTCTTTTCTTGACTTCACTTATTTTCACAATCATTGGTTCATTGATCCTATGGTGCCCCTAGTGAGTTATAGGCCAAAATGCAACTTATAATTTATTATAATTAATATCATTATTTTAAAAAATCATAATTAACATTCCTAACTTACCATATACTTACATTTTAGGGTCATTTTCTCATATGATGTATTACATATATAATCACCATGACGCGCATTAGGTCTTAGCATTTATACATCATGTATGAGTAATGGTTTCCATCTTTGTTTTGATTGACCATAGTGCTGTAAATAGATTCATTTCCCCTTTTGGTTTTTGTCATGTGGTTTGGTATCCCATGAGCATGATTCTTTTAAGCTATTTGAAGTTACAAATGTGGTAAAGAAGTTCTTAGGTCCTCCTGTCGAGAATTTTCTAGTAGACATTGGGGGCTCAACTCATATGGGTTTATATAGCAAAATGGTCAAAAGATATGCCTTCATAATCCGAATGGATTGGTTGGAAACCAATAGAGATTCTTTTGAGTGTTACTTAGTGAAGGATGGTAATGTTAATGGTTTAGAAGAATCAATTGATATTCCTAGAATTAAATGAAAGGTTTATGTATGTTTATCCTATGAATGAAAGTGAACAAGTGTTTGCAAAAATGTTGTAGGAATTTTTTGATTGAACTAGACAATAACCCTTCCTTGGATCAACATACTATGTTGTGTGGGCTGAGAGATGTATTTCCCTTTTTGTTACTTGAAGTCCCTTTGATGAAAAACATTGAATTCATTATCACTTTAAATATAGGGGCAAACCATACCTAAAACATTATAATGAATGTTCCACTCCTAAGCATAATGAATCAAGCATCCAATTAAAGGATATGCTTTATTTGAGGACTGTCATGCTTAGTGTGTCTCCATAGAAGAGAACTAGTGATATTTGTCAAAATGGAAGATGCCATCTTTTGACTTTGCAATGATGATTAACATATGAGCACAGATACTCTAGAGGACAGGTATACATGTTTGATTCCTTGGATTGATGCCATTTTTGAGAGTATCCTTGTTGATATGTTAATAGGTATACGTATATGAAATATGTATATGAACATAGGTTTAAAGTGGAAGAAAAACCAAAATTTATCTTCAAAACAAGATATTGGCACTATGAATTTTTTGGGACATCATGTACGTTGACTAATACCTCACAACTTTCACAAATCTAATGAATAATAATGTTTCAAATATAATTGATGGAAATTTTAAAATGTAGTTTTCTAAAATGTGGTGGTGCCGATAATAATAATTGTAGACTGAATTGAGTTATGTTTGATAATATCTCTAAGCATCAAACTAACACTCCACTACTGCTCCTTAAAGTTCACAAGGCTTGAGGAGAACATCAACATGGATCTCTATGATGTGATATGATCATAGTACTCTCAAAGACATTCTATCATTTATATTTTCATGGAGTGAGAAGCACTTAGGTTTGACTTGTTCAGATTGATCCTGGAATTCCACTAATTTTCTCTACAGATCATCATCTTTACAGTTTTAGTCTCTTGGCATGGGCACTATTCCTTAGTTCTAATTTTTCCATTGCCACCAATTGTGAAATTTGGTTGCCAACCCATATATTTCCTGCATAATCTAATTGTGGCATATAACCAATTTTCGTTTAGCTATCAAATATGGAGAGAACCTGCTGCTGACCCATTCATGTCGTTTAAACATATTCTTGTGATGGTTTGTATATAGCTTAAAGGACCTTTTAAAACATATGTTCGTAGAAATTTTCTTCATTGAACTCAACTTGAAAGCCCTTGGTTGCTTAACACTCAAGACCATTGCAAAACTGGTCTTGGGTGCCCATTTATGCGATAACTGCCAGGGATAAATCACCATGCATTATTCTTCTGTGCTTGTGGTCATATAATGCACAAAAACGGACGTCTAGGCACTTTACCTTAGCCCTCAACCTTCCTTTTTTGATTACTTGTCCATTGGGGTCCCTTTTTTAATAATGCGCCAATCTGAAACCTTCCAAGAATACTTGTCATGGTGGGCCCTTCATTGTGAATACATGCCTATCAGTGCCAACTAACATTCCTCTATGTTCCACTGCTCCCTCATCCTAACCCTTTACTTATGTCAGTGCCAACTAACATTCCTCTATGTCCCACTGCTCCCTCATCCTAACCCTTTACTTATGTATGTGCCAACTAATTGCTCCCTCATCGAAAACACATGCCATGGACCGTAATTAGAATTTTTAATTTATGTGTAATTAGAGTTTTTTAATTTTACACCGTTACTTCGAACGTGCATGCATCTAATGGGCTATTTATTTTTCCATTTTTACTCTTATTTCTAATTTTACACTGCCTTTATGGGCTATTAATTTTTCCTTTTTACTCACTCCTCTAATTTTACATTGCCTCTCTGGGTTATTTTTAGATATAACGCGCATAGATATAGATTAGGTTTGCACAACCTTTTACTAAATATCTACATTTATTTTCCACCACGTTTTACTTCTAACCTTGCTAGATGCTGCATGCTGCTTTTTCTTTAATTCTAATCTTTAGATTTTAAAATAAAACATAGGGTATTTACAAGTTTTTATATTTACTTTCCAAATACATAATTATAATATTATTCGTGACCAGTAGTTAACTTTTTTAAGTTAAATATTTTCTGGGTTGAACCATATTATTAATTGTGCTTTATTAACAATATATGTTTAACAATCTTATACAATGTTTGGAATTAATAGATTTTGGAAAATATCGTAGAATGAGTGATGATATTGAACTTATATTTATAGATCACACTTTATACATTCTGGAAATGTCGAAGGAAATTTTCATTGAATGACTTCATTCACTTAAGCTTTTTAACAACTATCAAAGGATGACTTAGAGTATATAAATAAATGGGATGCAAATAAAGACTAAGAAATGTTGACCATGAAATTACAGATTTTAGAAACTATCTTTCTTAAATATTTTTATATTGTGCATTACATTTAAAGATTTTACAATTCTATGTTGTATAAATGGAAGTGAACAAGTTTGATCTGTTCGTTAAGTTTCACCTCCTAATTATAGATATTTAATTAGGGTATTCTCCTAAACTATTTTGAAATCTTTTATTATGTAGTTTATTATTTTAAATCTAAAGTTATTAGCATAGTGCTCAAAACTTGTGGAAATAACTAATTAGACATAAAGTAAACACAATAACTCTTTCAAATCCCCTACCATCATCTTTGACAATTTCTCCTAGTAATAAGCAATTGATTCTAAAGCTCATTGATTCAAGTTATCCCTATAATGTGGGCAAGGATTTCCTCCATTACTCTAATTTTGAGTCCCCACACTATAGCTGTAAATAGGAAAAACTTATAGGTGAAACCCTATAGTTTATCCACCCTCCATCTTGAAAAATTTGAAACACTTCAGCGTTGCGCCAAAGTTGTTTGAAGGTGACAGGTTCATGTTGGATAGCTGAACTTCCCATTGTGCAAAAGATTGATGGATCATATTAAATAGTGGTAGCAATATGCTATGAACACCAATAGCAATATCAAACAATAATAGTAATAATGGAAACATTGACAACATTCATGTAATGAGGAAGATGAGGGTTAGTAATTTCCAAATAAGGTATCGATGCCAAAAGTAAAATTTAGTGAATTTTAGAATGTTGTGTCATAATGATCTTAGTGTGATAGAGATTATGGAAGATATAGTTAATTATGAGGGTGAAGTGATTAGAAGATTAGCAATGTAATAGTGAGGAGAATTACCCCATGTCCCCCCCCCCCTCCTCCCAACTAAAGGAACATGTTGTCCTTGCAATGAAAAATAAATTAGGAAGGTACTAAAGTAATTTCAATCATGAAAAAGTAATAAAGTAATTGTGAAAAAGGTTTCTAGACTTTTCCATTCCCAAGGAGATCAACTTGACCCACTTGTGTATCTAGACACCTAGTGGCCTGATAAGTTAGGAAACTTATACAATAATTGAACACTAGCGATCAACCGAATTTATCTTGTCTTCTGCATGCGACCGAGCTTCTAGCCCTGAAAAACCAATTTTTGTCCTCAATAGTTTTTGTTTCTATCCTCCATCTGTCTGAGCTCTCTATTTAATAGCTAGATCTGGTACAGATTCATTTTATTTTTGCTTGATTTCTTTAGATTTTCTGTCCTTCATTGGGAGAGGGTTTTTGACTTGTATTGGGCATAGATCTTCTTGTTTTTGCTGATCTATTGGATCTATTTATTTTTGTTGCTATTCGCTGTCGATCTCTGTTAGATCTAAGCCATTTCTTATGCATTGGTTGAGATCTTCCATTTCTTGTGTCCTCCCATAAGTTCAGTCTCTTCTAGGGTGTGCTCACTGGGATGGATCAATCTCTACAGAAAAGGTGGTGGATTTACTTGAGGGATACTCCCTTCCTTTTCCTCTTCAAGTTCTTAAGGTGGAGATGGAGGTTGGTTATCTTCAAGTGCCCTTTCAGACCTAAGGTTGATTTCTTAGATCTCCATAGCATAGGAAGGGTAAGATGTCTCTCCACTGTAGACTTGTTGTGCTTGCTTGTTATTCGGGTTCAGACTAGGTTGAGAACGCATATGAGGTTGCTTGGTTGGAGCGGGATGAGTGATTTGTGGTTGAGGTGGAGGTGGAGGCAGTAAAGCAGGAGGTTGGTTAAGTTGAGGCCTCCACCCATGTGATGGGTTATTCCATTTAGGAGGTTGGGAAACATATGGCTGAATGGTTAATTGACATGTTGGGGAGGATATTGAGGGGCATAAAGCCAAGGAGGAGGTCTGGAACGTGATGGATGAGGGGAATAGTACTAGGGTGGAAAGGGTTATTCTGGTGGGGATGGTATTAAGAGTAAGATGCACCTTGCATGCCCTACTGGTATGGATGAGGTCCTCGAGGCCTCCTTTGATTTATAAAGCAGAGTTTCTCAGCCCCACCTTCTGCCCCTTCGTATACAACTTTTAAACCAAGAAAAGAAGGGCATTTATCTGTGGCATGGTTTTCCTCACACACTGAGCAGGCCTCTATGACATTTAATGGGCATTCATTTTTGGGTTTCCTTTTAGTGCATTTAGGGCATAAAATAACTGGGGCTCTCTTTGCTTCCTCTTGATCTACATAGTATCCATTTGCAAAGAAAAGGAACGCAAAATTTCACTTTTAAAGTTTTCCAACATGTTCCTAATCTCATTCTTGATGGATGTTATGGAAGGGGAGGAACTGATCAAGCCTTCACTAGCCCTAGCCTTCTTTGCCTAGTTTTTCCTAGTTTTGTCGCAGCTCTGACAAAATATTCACTTGCATGCTTGTAAGTTCTCTTTTTTGCATGATTAGGATGCACTGGCATTTGATGCCTCCTCGAATCACATGCCCATTTCTCTCCCATGTCATTTTAAACACAAGAAATGCAAAGTACTCTTCTCACGCATTGAGTTTATTCCTCAACTTGGTTCTCTTTCCTCTACATGTGGTGTTACCTCTCAGTGTTTATAAATCTAGATGTAGTTTAGAAAGATAATGCTTTCACCTAGTGTGGAAAAGTATGCTGAGGTGAAGAATGTCAATATTTTATTTTCATTTTTTTTAGGAAATCCTTTGCATTGAAAACTTCTAGGACTTTATGCTTCGACTTTTGGTGTTATTTTACACAATATGTTTGGATGTGTAACAAATGTCTAAGTGATTGATTATTTTTGTAACTATGCTTGCATTGTAAGTTGATAGAAAAATCCAATGGTAATATTATGTAAGCTATTGTAGAATGGACATGGGAAGGTCCCGAGAATCCATGAATATGAGGTGTTTGTGATTATACCAAATTGAGTGAAAAGAAAGGAGCTATGCTACTTCCTTTTTATTTCTTGTTTTGAATAATTAGAGGAGTGTGAAGGAATCCTGTAGCTAATGTGGAGCATATTCAAAATGAACTATAGTGATAATGTTGTGCCACGTCACGCATGAGATGAAAGGGATTTTCAAGAATCTTCAATGTTGTTATGACTATAAGTATTGCCAATAACAACATTGGACGAGTTAAGGAAGAAGTACTGCATGGTTCTGCGTGTTCTTTACCTCAATTTCATATAATTTGTCACTCTACACTACATCATTTTATTGGTTATCGAAATCATACTTGTATTTAAAAGGGGAGAGATATAGTTCCCTCTTTACATTTTACTTTCCCATTTCATAGTTATCTCAAGATTTTTGGAAGAAGAATTCCTATGCTTTATGGTCAATTCCTGAAATAACCTCTTGACTGCCTCAAAAGAGAACTTAATGATGACATCAGAAAAATAAAGCATATGGCTAATGCTTTCCATATTTATTTTGATTGACCGTAAGGGTATAAATAGATTCATTTCCCCTTAGGTTTTACTCATGTGGTATAGTATCCCATGAGCATGACCCTTTTAATCTATTTGAAATGACATATGCAATAAAGAAGTTTTTAGGTCCTCTTGTCGAGAATTTTCTAGTAGACTTTAGGGGTCCAACTCATATGAGTTTATATAGAAAAGTGGTCAAAACTTATGACTTGATAATGGGCATGGATTGGTTAGAAACCCATAGGCTTATTTTGAGTGTCACATAGTGAAGAATGGTAACGCTAATTATTTAGAATAATCAATTGATATTCGTAGAATTAAATGAAAGGTTTCTGTGTGTTTATCCTATAAATGAAAGTGAACAAGTGTTTGCAAAAATGTTGTAGGATTTATTCGATTGAACTAAACAATAACCATTCCTTGGAACAACATAGTATGTTGTGTGGTTTGAATTATTGATTTCCCCGTTTATTACTTGAATTCCATATGATGAAAAACATTGAATTAATGAATGAATGAACACTCCTAAGCATAATGGATTAAGCATACAATTAAAGGATATGCTTTATTTGAAGATGGTCATGCTTGGTGTGTCTCCATAGAGAAAACCAGTGATCTTCTGCAAAATGAAAGATGATGTCTTTTGATTTTTCAATGGTTATTAATATATGAACAAGGAGATTATACTCTCAAGGTTAAGCATACATGCTGGATTCCTTGGATTTATGATGTTTTCAATAAAATAAAAAAAAGGGATATAGTAGTTTCTAAGATTGCTTGTGGTATTCGTATCAACAACATAGGTTTAAAGTGGAAGAGCACCCCAAAAATATCTTCAAAACATGATATTGACACTACGAATTTTTGGGGGGCACCAAGTGCGTGGACTAATTCCCCCACAACTTCAAAAAATATAATGAATGATATGTTTCAAATATGATTGATGGCAGTTTTGAATAAAATGTGGCGGTGTCGATAATAATAATTTCAGACTGAATTGAGTTATGTTTTATAAAATCTCTAAACATCAGAATAGAACTCCACTGCTGCTCCTTAAGGTTAACAAGGCTTGAGGAGAACATCAACATGGATCTCTATGATGTGATATGATCATATTACTCTCAGAGCCATTCTCTCATTTGTATTTTCATGGAGTGAGAAGCATTTTGGTTTGAATTGCTCAGGTTGATCCTAACATTCCACTAATTTTATCTGCAGATCAACCATCTAGCTAGCAAATATACTTTCAAACAAGAAGCTAACCCACCAAATCATAACTCAAGATTCCATGCATCATCTATCTAGCTCACACTTGCATATATACCAATGTTCTATTTGTGCCAAATCTGTGATAAAGAAACTAATGCTTCCTATTTTGAAGTGAAGGAAAATGATGGTTGAAGTGGCTTAGGTGCTTCTCTTGATCATGGAGTCAAAGCTGGGGTCCAACCTACTTCTAAACTAAGTCCAAATTGCATAAAAGGTCAAATATCTGCATTTATTTTCCACCATGTTTTACTTCTACATTTTTTTTCCACCACGTTTTACTAAATATGTACATTTATGCTGTTTTTTCTTTTCCTTTTAATTCTAATCTTGCGTTGCTTATCCGAGCTATTTTTAGAGTTTAAAATAAAACATATAGTATTTACAAGTTTTTATATTTACTTTCCAGATACATAATTATAATATTATTCGTGACTAGTAGTTCAGTTTTTAAAGTTAAATATTTTTTTGGGTTGAAACCATATTACTAATTATGCTTTATTAACAATATACGTTTAAGCCCCAAAGGTTAGCCCAACTGGTCAAGTCAGTGCCTCGCCAATCTGGAGGTCACAGGGTTGATTCTACTCGAAGCCCTAGGGGTCTGCTCTGTGATGGTCGAGGGGCACTTAGCCTGGACCCCCTCACCACGGATGTTCGTGAACTACCTTTAACAATCTTATACAAGGTTTGGAATTAATAGATTTTGGAAAATATCGTAGAATGAGTGATAAATAAATAAATAAAATACGTTTGACAATCTTATACAAGGTTTGGAATTAATAGATTTTGGAAAATATCGTAGAATGACTGATGGCATTGAAATTATATTTAAAAATTGTAACACTCCTAAACTTTAATTGCCACGGTAAAATCAATTTTTTTTTATGTGTTATTATATTATCGGCACCATGGCCATCTGGGACCTATTAATTATGCACTTGATGGATACCTGACATAGCAGGACTGGTCATTTAAGTTGGCTCGGGTTACAAACCCGGTCACCGATGATTGTCGTCGTTAAACATTTTCCGGTTGATTAAATTATGGGTTTGTGATATTAGTTGCCTGAAGTTTCTTGCCGTAACTTATGCTGATATTTGGGTTGATGGCGCGCTTTTCTGCCTTAATTGCTTCGCTGTCCTTGTTGACGTGGTGTAGCAGGCAGCACCTCGAAGCTGGCGATCTCGGGGAACTATACCATCGTTCAGTTCTGCATGGCATTCATTTTTTGTTTTCCACCGCCTCTCGCGCTCGGCCTTCTTATTTTGGCTCCCCTGAGCACACACTGCTCTCTTCAACCAGGGTATCCGGCGAGGGTTATCGGGCGGAGACTTGTCTGCCCTCTTTGCGTTTCAACCAGGTATACAATACGACCAGCTTGACTGCGTTTTAATTTGTAAGCTTGCCTTACGTTTATTGCTGTTCTTTAGTCTTCCACGGTTGAATTTATGCTCATCGCACTGTGGACTACTTTAATTTGCAGGTTACGTTTTATGTAATGGCAACCTGGGGTTGCCAACCTGGTGATTCGCTCAAATATTTGGCCTGAACACTGCATACCGGGTAAGAGCACCGAGTTAAGGGTTTTTATATGATGCTTTGTAATCCATAAGGCACTCGAGGGTTTCATTCCAAACCTGGAATGTGAAGTCCTCCTCGGCGACCGTTGTTTTTCTTAACTTTTGATATGGGTTTCTATTGTAGTTCAACCTTTCAAAGGGGACTGAGGGCTCCTCGTGGTTTAAACTTAAGACCACGTTGGGGTATTTTCCTTCAGTGTACCTGAACCTATATATGTATAAAGTTATTACGATTCTGGGTATTCTGACAGTTATCTTTATGCACATTGTGAGATAGACCTACAGTTTTGTAAGCCATCTTCTTCTGTGGTTCGAATTAATATATCATAGACGCCAGGGAAAATTTTAAGAACCCCCCCTAAATTTACATGTATAATAAATGGGCGAATCTCCATGGTATATAGGAAAAATGGAAGGCGATTTTATCAATAATATGATATGTATATATAATTTTTTGGCGAATCACTCACCAGGCATGGCGAATATTTTACTCAATTATAAAATCTTGTGTTTATTGAATACACAAATGAAATCATTGCATTTCTTTAAAATATCTTTTGAAATCAAAATTACCGAAATTACATATCGATAATCTAGTGGGTGTAAGATAAAATTCACCCGTGCCATTCACAGAAAGCATGAGAAAAAACCTAATACTATATATAAAACCAAGAAAAATTCAAATTCATCACTTCTAGGGACCTCATAACCACCCTGCCAATACACAAGTATGTTCGTGTTTGCAATTAGAAAATTACCCAAATTACAATCTGTTTACTCCACTTCTAGGGACCTCGTAACCACCCTGCCAATACACAAGTATGTTCCCGTTTGCAATTAGAAAAATTACCCAAATTACAATTTGTTTACTCTAGCATATGTTGGAAAGTTATAGAATGTTGGAGTTATAACTTTGAGTTAGGTCTATCTATATTAGTCTTTACCTGTATGTCCTGCCATCTGATCACATGTTTAGGATCATAAACGTATTTTTTTAATACTGAAACATGGAAGACATTATGGACCCAAATGTGGCTTGGCAGGGCAAGCTGGTAAGCTACTAGATTATCGATATGTAATTTCGGTAAAAACGCTCGGTCAGTTATCTTTCTTTAAAATACTTCTGAAATTTCTCCCAGGTTATGGTCTGTTCACTTACTCCTTTAATGATCTTAACTTCTTCCTGCCACAGGGTTGCTTTTCCCTGTAGCTGAAAAATGGCCAAATGTGCCTTCAGGTTAAGATCATATTCGTACAACTGAAAATATTTGTTCATGTTTATTAATCTTGCTTCTGTTGCTTCTTCCTGTTCTCCATCAAAGTGTGGGGGTTTAATCTTACGAAATTCTCCCTACAACTCTATCCATTGCCGTTTTGAAGTTTGTTGTTCAGACACATTATCAGATCGTTCTTCCCTCTCCTCTGTCCTTTCAGGTTCTGAATGTTGGTTTTGTTCCTCTGTCAACCTCTGTTGTTCTATACTAGGATTGACTGGTGGTAGGTTCTGCCTATCAGATAGACTCTTTAAAATCCTTTCTTTTTCCATCGTTAGATGTGCATTGTCTTCCCGTAGTCGGGCCATTTCATTCTTCAGTTCCTGTACGGTCTCTAATATCGCAAGATTCGTACTATGTGTTTCTTCACCGAGTTGTACCCATAATTCTGGGTTATCCCCAAGGCTAGTTCTCTGCATACTTGCTGACTTGTAGTTCTCTACTGATTCTTTTGACTTTGCCTAAAATGGAACCAGAGGAGTAATTAGCAATATTTACTGTTTCATTGCACATAACTAAATTGTGACTGCAATAACGAGAATAAGAAAGAATATATATATATATATATATATAATATATATATATATATATATATATATATATATTATATATATATATATATATATATATATATATATATATATATATTCTTTTTGTGTTTGTGGTATTTATTATCACTTATACAGGATTATTCCAGAGGTCTGAGTATGGAAACCTTCGCTCTAATACCAATTTGTAACACTCCTAAACTTTAATTGCCACGGTAAAATCAATTTTTTTTTAATGCGTTATTATATTACCGGCACCATGGCCATCTGGCACCTATTAATTATGCACTTGATGGATACCTGACATAGCAGGACTGGTCATTTAAGTTGGCTTGGGTTACAAACCCGCTCACCGATGATTGTCGTCGTTAAACATTTTCCGCTTGATTAAATTATGGATTTGTGATATTAGTTGCCTGAAGTTTCTTGCTGTAACTTATGCTGATATTTGTGTTGATGGCACACTTTTCTACCTTAATTGCTCCGCTGTCCTTGTTGACGTGGCGCGGCAGGCAACACCTCGAAGTTGGCGATCTCGGGGAACTATACCATCGTTCAGTTCTGCATGGCATTCATTTTTTTCTTTCCACCGCCTCTCGCGCTCGGCCTTCTCATTTTGGCTCCCCTGAGCACACACTGCTCTCTGCAACCAGGGTATCCGGCGAGGGTTATTGGGCGGAGACTTGTCTACCCTCTTTGCGTTTCAACCAGGTATACAATACGACCAGCTCGACTGCGTTTTAATCTGTAAGCTTGCCATACGTTTATTGCTGTTCTTTAGTCTTCCACGGTTGAATTTATGCTCATTGCACTGTGGACTACTTTAATTTGCAGGTTACATTTTATGTAATGGCGACCTGGGGTTGCCAACCTGGTGATTCGCTCAAATATTTGGCCTGAACACTGCATACCAGGTAAGAGCACCGAGTTAAGGGTTTTTATATGATGCTGTGTAATCCATAAGGCGCTCGAGGGTTTCATTCCAGACCTGGAATGTGAAGTCCTCCTCGACGGCCGTTGTTTTTCTTAACTTTTGATATGGGTTTCTATTGTAGTTCAACTTTTCAAATGGGACCGAGGGCTCCTCATGGTTTAAACTTAAGACCACGTTGGGGAATTTTCCTTCGGTTTACCTGAACCTATATATGTATAAAGTTATTACGATTCTGGGTATTCTGACAGTTATCTTTATGCACATTGTGAGATAGACCTACAGTTTTGTAAGCCATCTTCTTCTGTGGTTCGAATTAATATATCATAGATGCACAATTTGTACTCACTGTATATTTTTCCGTCATGTATGTTTATTCTATGCTTATCTAAATCGTATTTTTCGATGCAATTCTATACTCTGAAATCACCTTGACAGGATGGATTATATGCGACTTACTTTTCCCTTTGATTGTAAAATCATTATTGGGATTTTAAAGTCAATATGCTCTTTTTACATGATTTTTGTCGACGCAATTATGTTATTTACTGGTTTTTTTCTCTAGGGCTTAGTAGGTTGCCCACGGTCATGACCATTCCAGTACTTGGTCTCCTGCTACTCATGGTGTTGCTCTGACTTGATTATTATAGTAAGTCTCTCTGGTTAGTTTAATTTCTGAACATAGGAATTAAGGACTCCCACTTCCGAACCTATTAATTTGTTAGGTGGTTCTTTTAATTACGAGTTCAACTGTTCAACTGTCCTCAGGTTATCTCCCTGAGGATACACTGACTGATACGACTCCTCAGTCGAGTTATGGGTTCGGCATTATTATATTTAACCATGTATTTGCATTATGGGGGTTTTCTTCTATCTAATAATTCCTACCAAAGGTCTGAGGCGATGCTCTGGTCCGCCGGGTTAATCACTAGATGGTTGACGAGTTAATCACTGAAACCCTCTCTGCTTTGAATGTATAATAATTCCCCTTGCCTCACAGCCTTCCTTACCATTGTTACTGTTCGACCTCTCGGGTCATTGTAATATATTTTTTTAAGAAAACGAGATGCGACCCATCGTGGTCAGGTCTCTGTCATACAAACTTTTGTAATTCTATTAAACCCTTCTATAGCCTAGGGTTTAGCCATACTTCCTCTTTGTGACACGGTGATGTTGTGGCTTACAGGTACCTGAAACCGATTTGGTTATACGTGTTATTATTAGGCTAAGTCACAGTTCCAATAGGACTCTATGACCCACCCATGCTTTGTTTGTTCTTATCTGGTATGTTTTTTTTTTTTTTGTTGTTGTATGTATATAATTACTTGCAGATATACAAGAATTTCTTTATCCTTAGTTACATACAAATGTACAGGAATTTCTATATTTATAATTACACACAGATATACAAAACTCTTTTATCTCCTACTAAAAACTGGAGAATACAATGTTATTTATTTTCTGGTACTTATATGTATAACACGAACTTCTTGATTTTCTTACTCTTTTCCCAGAAAGAAGAATACTGTTATTCTCGTTATTTTGTAACTATATTTGGAATTCTGTGTTCTGTACTATAGTTCCAGAATTTAATCATCACAGGAATTATGTTTTTATTTCTTTCTTTTATGTTCAACACAAACACATCCAGGTTTAGCCTTTTGTCAATATCTGAAAAATAATGACTTCCAGGAGAGACCACTTACCTGTTTCCTGTCAGGAGCAACTTTTACACTTTACAAGATTGTACCTAATACTGTTTGACTGTTATCTGCCCAACCATGAGATACGTCATGCTCGACGACATCCCCCCCAAGCTCCCTTGCCAAAAACTTTGATCCAGTCTATGAATCGAATCCCAAGCTATATTAAGCACATGAAAAACAACATGACTAGCATAGACCTTCTTCCAAGAAATCATAAACAAAGCAATTTTGGACTGTGATTGTAGATCCTTCCATTCATGCTACCATGGGAGAGATGAGATAGAGGTCACAATCACAAGATTTTTAGGGGTTATTTTCTAATGAAATGAAGAAAACTAATAAACACTTTGAACTAAAAAGAAATACCAATACATAAGAGGGGCCTAAGCCATTGGGTTTGGGCCCAAACCCAAGAGCCTCAACCCTCTAGAGCTAACTTGGTGATTAACCAATAAGAAGCTTATCATTATCATTGCATCAATGTCAAATGACCTCGAGATGATGAGAGAGTGTGTTGTGATCTTGGGCTCATTGAAGGAATTAAGGAGGTGGAAAATATCCTAGAATATCTCCCTATTGTCTACTATGAGCCCCTACATGTAAATTACCTAAAAAATCCTCTGTTTCCTCCAATTAAACCATATTAGGCTACATGACATAGAAAAACATCTTTTGCCCTTCTCACTAAGCATAATATAACAAAATTATAAATAAATGTGAGAAAGATATAGTTCTAAAGATGGAGGACGAAATTACGACCCTTATGATGCACCTATTGACGAGCCTAATCAATTTTCATGGTACAATTTATTATGGTTTGACATATATCTCAAACATTGATATACAATTGTAGGGATATACAGATGCAGATTAGGCAGGGAGCGTTGAAGACAAAAATAGTACTTCCGAAGGTTGCTTTAGTTTGGGCTCCTCTACGATTAGTGGATGAGTAGGAAGTAGAAATATATTGCACTCAACACTACTGAGGCAGAGTATATTGTATCCATTCTAGTGAGTTGTGAAGTAGTGTGGCTTTGGAAGTTACTCACAAGACTATTTGATCAGGTGCTAGAACCGACTATGATATATTGTGACAATCAAACCTGTGTGAAGCTGATAGATAATCCAATTTTCCATGACAAGTTGAAGCACATCAAGATCAAGTACCACTTCATTCATGGCATAGTGCGGAATGGAGCAATGAATCTCTAATATGTCTATACTAATGAGCATATCACTGATATACTTACAAAGCCTCTATTCGGATAATATTTTGTATGCTTCAAGGACAATGTTGGACTTATTAAGAATGATTGTCTCAGTGAGAGGGAGTGTTCATGAGATAAAATCATGGATATACATTCTTCCTGTGTCAAGTATATTGACCGTAATTGGGGAGAATGGCCCAACAGAGGATAATCGTTCTTCTTTTGTCAAGTACGTTGACACAAATTAGGAAGAATGTTCCTGGAGCATCAGGATAAGTTAAAATAAGTCCCTGAATTACTTAGATAAAATGTGGCCTTTGGATATTTTCCATGCATCAAAGATATTGAATCGAATAATGGTGAACCAAGACTAGTCTGTATACCATGTGCCAAATAGACTGGAATTATGGTTACTAGTTGATGCTAAATGATGTACCATGTGTTAGGAGTATCAGCCAAGATTATGGTGAGGCTATACGATAGGTCAGAGGTATTGACTAGAATTATGGTAATTGGTTGATGCTGTTGATTTACCACATGTCAAAGATGTTTGACTAGATTATGGTAATTAGTTGATGCTATTGGTTTACCATGTGTGAAAATTTCTCACCTATTTATGGTAATAGAATAATGATGATCATTTTTTATAGCCTTTTGTTAGAGAATTTTGTCAGCAAAATAACATTTGCCTAGTTATTATGAATACCTCCCTAGTTAAGAGGGAGTGCTAAATCTTGTAGCTATGGTTGGCCTTTATAATTTATATTTTACCCCTTGAAGTATATAATGTAGTTCTATGATTTGTTCTTCATGTCGTTTTTTTCCCTTGAAAGAATTAATATAAGACACGTTCTTCAGGTCGATATCGAAAAAGAAATTTTCAAAATTTGAATTCTGAATTTTTGGTTCCAAATTTTTCAATTCGGTTCTCCTTAAGGTCAAGTCAGCCCTGGTGAAGAGACGCCCATTCATATAGACAAAACACTATAAATAGAGCACTTGACCTCCTCCACAAGGCATGATTCAATTTCTCACACAAGAAGACATATTTTGGGCATACAAGCGAAGAAGAAGAACAATGAAGAAGGAAAATAAGGACAAATTCACATCAAGAATATTTATCGATTTATATACTTTGACCATGTGATTTCCTAGGCAGTTTCTGGGTAACAGGTCGAACTTCTAGGATGCAGGTCCAAAATTGTGGACATAGCATTTTGGGTACTAGGGTTGAGTTTCTGGGCATATTCTAGGAGGATGAAATTCAGCCTAGGAAGATCCGAGAGGGCTGAAATTGAAGGGAAACATATTGACTTGATAAAAGGGTTGTTTGACTAGGTTTGACCATAGCATTGTTGGTCAATTTGACCTCATAGTTGACTAGCAATATTAGGCATATCTCTTGTTGAATTAAATAATTTATCTAAGGAAAATTTTGCTGGGTTTTCCCATGGTAAACATTTTGTTCTCTTTTTGCATTGTGATATCTACTGTCCTTATGAATTGATGGTTGAATTTCCGATGTATAACTGCTTAATGATAAAATTGAATTGTTAAAAGAAGATCTACATTATTAGAAGTAATTATCCATATTTAATAAATTAGTGCTTGTATCTATGCACTTGACAAATAGAAACCCCTAAACATCTAAAAACCTAACCCTAGGAGATGAAGCGTCAAAACTGTGGGCCCTGTTTGGGTGAATTGGTACATCAACTTCCCGGGGTTGTATCTATGCACTTGACAAATAGAAACCCCTAAACATCTAAAAACCTAACCCTAGGATATGAAGCGTCAAAACTGTGGGCCCCGTTTGGGTAAATTGGTACATCAACTTTCTGGGTAACAGGTTGAACTTCTAGGATGTAGGTCCAAAATTGTGGACATAGCATTTTGGGTACTAGGGTTGAGTTTTTGGGCATATTCTAGGAGGATGAAATTCAACCTAGGAAGATCCGAGAGGGCTGAAGTTGAAGGGAAACATATTGACTTCATAAAAGGGTTGTTTGATTAGGTTTGACCATAGCATTGTTGGTCAGTTTGACCTCATAGTTGACTAGCAATATTAGGCATATCTCTTGTTGAATTAAATAATTTATCTAAGGAAAATTTTTCTGGGTTTTCCCATGGTAAACATTTTGTTCTCTTTTTGCATTGTGATATCTACTGTCCTTATGAATTGATGGTTGAATTTCCGATGTATAACTGCTTAATGATAAAATTGAATTGTTAAAAGAAGATCTACATTATTAGAAGTAATTATCCGTATTTAATAAATTAGTGCTTGTATCTATGCACTTGACAAATAGACATGATCATGTCTCTATGGTCTTGGAAAATTAGTTCCAAAATTCCTTATGAGCTACACATATTGCTGCTTGTAATAGTTTCCAAGACCATGTTTTGCAAACAATTTAGTCATGTATATCTTAGCATGTTTTCCATGTCATGATATATGGGAAATGGTAAACTTAAATATCATACTCAACATAAACTCAATGAAATTTTACTTGGCATCTAATGGTATTGGTAAACATGTTACATGGTAACTTTTCCATTTATTATTAAGGATTTGCATAAGGATATACAGATGCATGATTTGTATTCTAGCTATGGTGCAAGAATGCAAATTTAGTCATATCCATCTATATATGTTTGAATTTAAATATACTGTGAGTGAAGAGTTTTTTGTATAAACAATGGAGAAGATTAAGGGCTAAAGACCAAATTTGAAAAGGGGTTTAATAGGTTCATAAAATCCATGGTTGAAGAGAGGGAAATGACCAAGGATCAAATTTAAGGAACTTAATTTATTTCGAGTTTGTGCCTATTTTTCATAGATATAAGGTTCTCACAATTAGGTTGTTATTCAAATTACATGCTCAATATAAGGTGTTAGTAGTTAGGGGGTGATTCTATGTAATGGTCTTGGTAAAAAAGTTACATGATATCATTTCCACTTAAGAACATGTAACTGGATGATTCACATTATAGCTTTAATTCATGAGTGCAAACTTCATAACTTTTGTTATGTGTTTGCAATCATGATTAGATTAGTGTGACAATGACTATGATAAATTGTTGTGATTTTCTTGAAGGATATACTTTGTTGAAATTGTACAATAATATAAGTAATGCAGGAGTCTATTATATATCCTCAAATTGTGCTAATAAACCAAAAAACAACACCAAGTAGAAAACGTTTGTGCCAATCAACACCATGGTAATGAGTCTAATGAAGTGGTAGAACATGACATGTGGCATCTCATCCACTGATCGAGATTTAAACAAGAATGCCACAAATTACAGATATAACCATAAATACAAAGATACAGTAGAAATAACACTTCATTTCATTAATATCAAATACTGAAATATGCTTACAAACAGAATGGAAATAAGACTAGCTCGGACGATGGTAGCTTATATCTGAGAAGAGATGTGGCAGCTACATGCCTCATAACTGTGTTACAATGAGGCTCAAAGGCCTATTTATTATTGAGAAACAATGGAAACCCCTAAACAACCAAAAACCTAACCCTAGGAGATGAAGCGTTCTCCTATAATAAGTTCTCTCATTGTTCTGTTGTGCCACTCCCATATGTTTTATATTATTGCATAAATAGCTCATATTAGAAGCTTAGGTTTCATAAAAATTTTGGTTGCCTCTTAAACATATCTTGGAGTGTCCTCGGCTCCTAGCCGGGCAATGCCACACAACTATAACAATTTAATCATAAATTAGATATTAATTTAGAAAGAACATGACTCCAATTTATCATAATTTTTCCTTGTTCTTGGAAAATATAATTAAAATGAATGCAATACTAACTTGTGGGAAATGAAAAACTAGTCATCTATTATTATTTACACTTACGGAAATATTTCATGGGAGTGTTTTTCCTCCTAGAGGTAGGTGCTAACTTATGAATGTGCTACCCTAGTATGTTAAGCATTGAAACAAAATGTGTGAATTCTCTTGCTACGAATTTAGTTCATTACACTCAACCCAAAAATCTTAACATGTGAGAAAGAAAATTACTTTTGAATAATTCTTACTCTAGTATTCATACTCACCAATCTCTCTTTCTCCTCAATCCTACACAACATAGGGACTGTGTCATTTTCTACTATTCGATCCCTTAGCCTATTACCCTTCACCCCCCTTCCCTCAGGTGCTCCAATTTAGGGTGGTTATGAAATATCAACTAAAAAATATATTTCTCTTTTACTCAATAATATTTGATGAACCCAATCATGGTTTTCACATGGTTTCATGGTTATAACTATCTCAATGTGTACTCTGTCAAAGTTACATATGAATGATTGAATGAATGAATCACTTTCATCAAAGGTTGATAGAATCCCTTACAAGGTATGCATGAAATCAACACTTACATGAGGAATATGTTTCCAATCATATAATTTGGAGAACAATAAATCATGCAGTTAAGACAAGAATAATAATGAGGCTTGGGATACAAATACCTTTGAACACAATAGATTTTTCTTTTCTTGACTTCACTTATTTTCACAGTCATTGGTTTATTGATCCTATGGTGCCCCTAGCAAGTTATAGGCCAAAGTGCAACTTATAATTTTTATAATTAATATCAGTATCTTTAAAAATGATAGCTAACATTCCTAACTTACCATATACTTACATGTTAGGGTCATATGCTCATAGGGCGTATTGCATAAATAATCACCATGATGTGCATTAGGTCTTACCATTTATGCATTATGTATGAGTAATGGTTTCCATCTTTATTTTGATTCACCATGGTGCTATAAATAGCTTCATTTCCCCTTTTGGTTTTAGTCATGTGGTTTGGTATCCCATGAGCATGATTCTTTTAAGCTATTTGAAGTGACAAATGTGGTAAAGACGTTTGTAGGTCTTCTTGTCGAGAATTTTCTAGTAGACATTGTGGGCTCAACTCATATGGGTTTATATAGAAAAATGGTCAAAATCTATGACTTGATAATGCGAATGGATTGGTTGGAAACCTGTTATCACTCAAGTTGTCCCTAAGCTCTTGAAGGGATACGGCCGAGGTAACCACAAACCAATCTTTGGATTGCAGGTTCTAGCCCACCTGCAATCAGAGAGGGCTCTCTCTTAATGATTTAGCTTTCTTGGGGATGATTTTAGGCTAGCTATTGGTTTCAGGGGTTTTTATTTTTTGTTTGGATGGAAGATGAATGTGAGGCAGATAATTCCAAGCAGAGAGGCAAGGGAAATTGTGATAAGTTTCAAACCATTGGGCATGGAGTCATGGATTAAAGCTTGCTGTCGTGTTCTCTTGGTCACAAGAGGATTATGGAGCGGGATAGCTACACATGAAACAATACCAGTTCGCTGAAAAGATGGAATGATAATCAGTGATGAAAGGCAATCAAGAATCTTTCACCAATTTACAAGGAGGAGAAGTGAATGAATGGTTATCTACGAGCAGTTAAGAATTCCTAAACTGACATTCATATGTGAAATAAATAGCATAAACAAGATCATTTAAGTATGCATGTTCATAACTATTCCTGATGAAAACATGAAGAAATTGCAGAAATTGAGCCCAGGGTGCAGCCAAGCAAATCCTAAACTATTCTTCTTTTCTGCAATTTAGATGGTGGATTGATGATAATGTAAACATAAAAACTAAAAAGACTTAAAGAAACACTTATTGAACCATGTCGAAGCACAGGAATTCCATAGTCACTCCTTGACCAGTAAGACACAACAGACAGATTCAGAATCCATACTTTCATCGGTCTTTGATTATAGAAAATATCACATTTACAGTGCGAGTCTCTGCTCAAGCAAAATATCGAACCAACAAAGATCAAACAATCAACCAACCAAACAACTCCATTTTTCAGGGTGGTATATATAAGCAAAATATCTAAAGTCATTTATTACAACCGACCTAAACAGGTCTGCAGGAAAAAATTTTCTAAACCTAAATTATGTTGGAATTAAATGTAAGCAAATCTTCTTTGGGCTGCGCCAGCGGCAGCTGGATCAAAATTGAGTTAATGTGATGTCCTCTGTGGCTTGGTGCAGTGGTTTTGTAATAACTATGCATTGAGTTCTGGTCCACTGATCTCCTGTGAGTTTAATGTGCAGTCATTTGTGCTGGTGAGCTTTCAATGCGTCCTCAACTGCTTCTTGACTTTCAGGGATTTCCTTTTAATGCTGGATTTGCCTCGAGCCCTGGGAAAATCTCCTATGATACACTTTGCCGCTACTCTGATACTCTTTGACATGCTTTTTATCTTCACACTGCTCTGATACACTTTAGCCTCTGAACTGGGTCTCTCTCTGTCTTCAGATACGTTTAAATTGGCAAAATCGGGCTTTTTCGGGCCTTTTCAGTGCAAAAAGGGCCGAGGAATCAAAATATTCCCTAAAGATTCTCCAATATGGCTTATTTCTTCGTGCTAATCGCGCATTGAAAATTGCCTCTATTTTTCATTCCAGAGCTCCGAAGCTTGACTTTCGCGCTTGCGCGTTTTTCCGTTTTTTTGGCTGCTGACGTCAGCTGTACGGTGGATGACGTCAGCATGGCGTCAACAGTGGGGTCCTCTGGTATGGATATGACATCAGCATACTGACGTCAGCAGGGTGACGTGGCCGTACGATGGGGTGATGACGTGGCGGGACATGGTGGCAGGTGAGGTGGGCTAGGCACAGGTAGGAAGGGGTGAGATGGAGCCGACGTGGCAGGATGACGCGGCGCTCCTGTCATGCGAGGGGAAGGGCAGTTTTGGGGGGGCATCGGACCACTTTTGATACGGAATTGGTTTCTATCAGGGGTGGTCCAATGCAATGGGAAGCCGCCAGCTGTTCCGGTGTACGACGGTGAAACCGTCGGACATAACGTGCCCACAAAAGGGCGCCCGATATGGATAACAACCGTCAGATCTTGGGGAGGCGATCAGACGGTGGACGAGAGGCGAAGAAGCATGGAGTTTAGTATAAGTGCGCGCGCGTTCGTTTTTAATTTTTCGTGGCGCGAGTGGGTTTAGACTTTAGGTTAAGGGTTAATGGGTTTTGGCGCTTGGTGATCTACTAAACAAACATTAATAAATTCCAAAGAAAATGCGTAGGGGGGGGGTTTGCATTTGGAGAGGGTTTCTTTGTGTTTTGGAACGAGTCCAAACATCTTGGGGGGAAATTTATGCAGAGATGGGTCCTCTTACTAAGGTCCAGATGACTTAGTAATTCCCAAGGGATGTTTATGGTTATATTTCAACCAAGGGGAGGGGATATTTACATAGGGGAGTTATAATCATAGTTTTAATAGGGGGAAGGGAAAATAGATAGGGAGTTAAATAATAATGTCAGTAGTTAATATGAAAGTGACCAGAAAGTGCTAAGTTTCAGAGATCTTAGGCTGTGAAGGGGAGATAGAACTTTGTAGAGAAAGTATGGAGCCTCCTTGAGTAAAGCAGATCTTTACCAAGGCTAATGACATGGAAAATGATGAAACTAAGAGATATCAAGCAGATCTTGACCTCTTTAGGGGAAGTTAGTAAGTGAATTAGGGAAGAGGAAGAAGAGGAAGTTAGTCATGCCTCGCTTGAAGTCCTTCAAATGGGAACTATCTGTTGACTATTATCTGTATGAGTGTAACACTTTAAAATGTGGAATTAATCACAAATCAACATTCTGCAACCTCAAAATTACCTACCCAGCTTACTTACCTAACATTTTTTCTTCTTTTTGGTTTGGGTGCACTTGGACTTGCAGACCCATCTTTTCAACTTTTTCTTTTGATGTCTTCCTATTCTATATCTACACTTATTTCTTCCAAGGACCCAGATTAAGCAGTTGGGCTCCTTTGGTTCCCTACCTATCTAAGAATCTGCCAAGATTAAGCTGTTTGGGCAGATTATTCATTCTCTATATTCTAAAATAGGAAATTAAAACCTAGGGAGACCAAGATTAAGCTGTTTGGACCTCCCTTTAGATGAAAACTTTATAAAAATGGAATAATTCTTCAAAACAAGACTGCAGCAGATGAACTTTGACTAGCACTCTTTCATTGGTGTCTGTCAGCAAATATGGAGCATTGCAGCATGCAAAGTATGACATATTTGGCCTGTAAAAATGTCAATCATGAAATATGAGTAACCTGCTATAGCAGGAGGCTAACAAAACCAATGGAGTTTCTTTTGAGTGTTACTTGGTGAAGGATGGTAACGTTAATGGTTTAGAAGAATCAATTGATATTCCTAGAATTAAACGAAAGGTTTCTGTATGTTTATCCTACGAATGGAAGTTAACAAGCGTTTGCAAAAATGTTCTAGGATTTTTTTGATTGAACTAGACAATAACCATTCCTTGGAGAAACATAATATGTTTTGTGGGCTGAGAGACGTATTTCCATTTTTTTTTAATTGAAGTCCCTTTGATGAAAATCATTGAATTCATTATCATTTCAAAGCTAGGGCCAAACCAAACCCAAAAAATTATAATGAATGAACACTCCTAAGCATAATGAATTAAGCATCCAATTAAAGGATATGATTTATCAGAGGACGGTCATGCTTGGTGTGTCTCCATAGAAGAGAACTAGTGATATTTGTCAAAATGGAAGATGAAATCTTTTGACTTTGCAATGATGATTAATATATGAACACGGATACTCTAGAGGATAGGTATACATGTTTGATTCCTTGGATTGATGCCATTTTCGAGAGTATCCTTGTTGATATATTAGTAGGTATAGGTATATGAACATAGGTTTAAAGTGGATGACAACCCAAAAATTATCTTCAAAACAAGATATTGACACTATGAATTTTTTGGGGCACCATGTAGGTTGACTAATACCTGGAAACTTTCATAAATCTAATGAATAATAATGTTTCAAATATAATCGATGGCAATTTCAAATATTAAGTTAAAAAGTAGTTATGTAAAGTGTGGTGGTGCCGATGATGATGACGATAATAATAATAATAATAATCCCATGCATCATAAAAATATTTTCTTCCTAACAAACATGAAATATAATACTTGTTAGTAATATGATAAGTAAAGCACATTTCTTTTGATTATTTTTAATATAAATTTTTATTTCCAAGATATAAACTAATATATTCAAAATTTTATTGATATATTTTAATCAATTTGATTAAGTAGGAGGATTAATTTTTATCCTTCCCATACGTGTTCAATTCCAATAAAAGCTATGTTCAATTCTTAATAATATAATGTTATGATGATTTCAAACTCTATTATTAAATTTTTATTATCAAAAATAACAAATTACTAACATATTTTCTAATAATAATAATAAGAAAATTTATATTTTAAATATATCAATATATCAAACTAAAATTAAATATATTATATTATTGAAATCCTCTCCACACACATGGACCAATAGGGAAACTATCGGGATTACTTGCCACGACCATCGTGATGCCACCAACTCCTCGCGCCTAGTCAGCTTGAAGCTACCTCTTATGCGCCTTTTATTTTCTTTTGGGGCAATGCATCGGGGATGATGTGTCCATCTGTGTACCACCTTTGACATGTGGACCAATAAAAAACTAGTGAGAGTTACTTGTCACTACAATATGCTTTCGACCATGTCCCGAATCCTAGTCATCCTAGATATCATTGCATGCATGCCTTATAAAACTTCTAGGGAAGCCCTTCTAGGGTGACTTGACTGGATGAGATCATTCTTGTGTCATCAATGCCACGTGATGTGACCTGAGTGGTGACACATGTGACCTAGTGTTTTCCCACTAGGCCACCTGTAAGTGCCAAAAATAGATTCCATGTGTCCCCTGTGCTAACATCATGTTGACATCATTGCAAGCCAATTAAAAAGCTGCCAGTATGGGGAGAGAAAGGGGTCTCGGGCCATGTCTCTTTGCTTCTCATTGTGCCATGTTTCCCGACCCTACATCATTATGGGATCTTCCAAGTTGGGTGGACATCGCATAAGTGGCTACCCATTTATTAACAATGCAACATTGAATAATGGCATTCTTGATGGATATTTGATTTTGGAAAAATACATATAGGCAGAGAAGTGGACTAGCTACTTTGTTGACATTGCATACAATTAGTGAATCATTTGAGGGATCCACAATAGCCAAAGCAAAGAGTGGAGCCTTTAATTATGAAGGGTGTATCTAGAGGTCTTCTAGAGATGACACAGTAGAGGGATTGTGCCAAGTCATCTACTATGTTGTAGTTATTGGTGGCGCGTGCATGGAAATTGGTTACATTTCGGAGTAAAGGACCCTTGGAAATATTAGGTGAACCTCCACTGATGGAAAAGGGATAGGTTCCAGTTGGTGATGTTAGAGCCTTTATGGATGGAATTGATTGAGTATAAGGTGGAGGAGCATATTGATGTGACCAAGGGGAGAGGTTGATATTTGTAGAATCCATTGTTAGGATATGGTAGGTTCCATTCCTAGGCTAATTAGGAGTTGGTATAGGAGGAGTTGTTTGACCATCATTGGTTGCCACATATCTTTAACTACTAGAAAGGTTCCTAAGCATAACTGAATACCAAGCATGGGGTTTGGAGGAAGAATGTGTTTGGTTACCCCTCTTATCGTTTGCTTTTTCTTCTGATGGTTGATGCATTTCAGGGAGAAAACGACACTCATGGGTATAATGGCCATAAGTACCACAATATGAACACGCTTTATTTGTGTGAATAAGCTTATTTTGCTTGGGTACATTACGTTATTTCTGGGTTGTAGTAGTCCGGTTTCCTTGATTATTGACATTGGGCTATTTTCATTAGCTACCTTGGTTTCCCTGATTCTAGCACTCTAATTTCCCTTCTCCTTCTTCTTTTTCTTTAAGTTAAGGAGATTTTTAAATTTTTTGTTGGGAATATAATTTACCTTGTTGGGGTGATCTATGTTGATGCATGGGAGCCTATGGTGCTGCTATTGGAGGAGTTGGAGTACTTGGATGTGGAAAAAGATAATAGGGATTTTCCATTACAGTATACTAGGTGGGAGTAGCACAAGCATGCCTAGGAACATGTTGACGTGGATGGGTGTAGGATATACTAGTGCCCCCTTGTGATGCAACGTGGGAGGGATAAGAAGGGGAAAATTTATAAGAGGTGTTGGCCATTTCCCATCTGTTCTGATGGACCAGGGGAAGGTTGATGACATGAAATAGATACAATCATGCCATCAGTAGCATGGGATTCCCTTGGTGTTGAAGTATCATCGGGGCGCGAGTGCGGGGCATCAAGGATGATAGAAAAGGTAACTTAACAATAAATATATTATATTGTATTGCATGACCTTTGTATGAGCACTTCCTTGGTTTAGGGGGATGTTGAAGTGACATATTTAGTGATGGGAGAAATAAATTTATTTAGGAAACAATCCGTGAAGGAACGATAATTGATTTCTAGAGATTTGCACAGGCTCCATTGTCTATGCCACTCCTGAATGTGATCATTTATGTGATCGACAGTGATTTGGTGGCATAAGGTCAAAATATTAATGCCTATATCATGGGGAATATGTATGTAGAAGTAAGATAAGAAATCATTCACAATAGTGGTGAACACTTGGTAGGGGCCATGGGGATAGTCAACAAACCATTTCATAGGAGCACCTGTCAGTGTGCACTGAAAGATATGAAGGCAGAACAAATACTTGGTTATGGAGTTGGAAGAGCAACACATGTGGAAGGATCAAATGTGGTTAGCAGGGTCTTCTCTTGGATTACCCTCAAACTTGGGGATATTTTAGAGAAGTTTGGTTGGCATGTAGGCCATGCAAAATCATGCAAGAGAGGATCAATTATTGGCTGGCTCAAATCAAGGAGGTTCAAACTAGCCATTTTCAAAAGAAAAGGCTGAGTTTCATACATTGTGGTGGTCATTCTTATATTGTTTCCATTGGTGGGACCCATGTTATTTATGCCATTACCACCATAATTACTTCCATTGTTAGCACCCACATTAGGGTTGATACCTTCCATACTGGTAATACGTACGGGTTTTTTGGACACATAATCTAATAGGGTTGGTGTGCATGAATTCAAACAGTCATAGAAGTCTAAGCAACCTCTTGGAAGATGAAAACCAAGGGTTAAAAAACCATGTAGTAATATGTAAACCTTGGGAATAGAACGTAATCACATGAGTTATCTAAATTATTCATATCTACTTTGTGTGTGTTTAACATGGTATTAGATCAAGTTCCTTCCTATCCTTCTTAATTGTGTGAAAGCCACAAGTTTTGTTGCCTCAATATTTGCACCCTCACCTATATTGCACCTTTTATCTCAATGTCAGTTCTTCCTGTTTGAGCTACACTTGAGCGTTCTACCTATTATGTTTTCCTTATTTTAGACATAATGAACCTGATTACTTGTTTGCCTAGTTTTGTTGCAGCCCTGACAAAATATTCACTTGCATGCTTGTAAGTTCTCTTTTTTGCATGATTAGGATGCATTGGCATTTGATGCCTCCTTGAATCACACGCCCATTTCTCTCCCATGTCATTTTAAACACAAGAAATGCAAAGTACTCTTCTCACGCATTGAGTTTATTCCTCAACTTGGTTCTCTTTCCTCTACCTGTGGTGTTACCTCTCAGTGTTTATAAATCTAAATGTAGTTTAGAAAGATAATGGTTTCACCTAGTGTGGAAAAGTATGCTGAGGTGAAGAATGTCAATATTTTATTTTCATTTTTTTTAGGAAATCCTTTGCATTGAAAACTTCTAGGACTTTATGCTTCGACTTTTGGTGTTATTTTACACAATATGTTTGGATGTGTAACAAATGTCTAAGTGACTGATTATTTTTGTAACTATGCTTGCATTGTAAGTTGATAGAAAAATCCAATGGTAATATTATGTAAGCTATTGTAGAATGGACATGGGAAGGTCCCGAGAATCCATGAATATGAGGTGTTTGTGATTATACCAAATTGAGTGAAAAGAAAGGAGCTATGCTACTTCCTTTTTATTTCTTGTTTTGAATAATTAGAGGATATAGTTAGAGTGCGAAGGAATCCTGTAGCTAATGTGGAGCATATTCAAAATGAACTATAGTGATAATGTTGTGCGACCTAAGACATGAGATGAAAGGGATTTCCAAGAATCTTCAATGTTGTTATGATTATAAGTATTGTCAATAACAACATTGGATGAGTTAAGGAAGAAGTACTGCATGGTTCTGCGTGTTCTTTACCTCAATTTCATATAATTTGTCACTCAACACTACATCATTTTATTGGTTATCGAAATCATACTTGTATTCAAAAGGGGAGAGATATAGTTCCCTCTTTACATTTTACTTTCCCATTTCATAGTTATCTCAACATTTTTGGAAGGAGAATTCCTATGCTTTATGGTCAATTCCTGAAATAATCTCTTGACTGGCTCAAAAGAGAACTTAACGATGACATCAGAAAAATAAATCATATGGCTAATGCTTTCCATATTTATTTTGATTGACCGTAAGGCTATAAATAGATTCATTTCCCCTTAGGATTTACTCATGTGGTATAGTATCCCATGAGCATGACGCTTTTAATCTATTTGAAATGACATATGCAATAAAGAAGTTTTTAGGTCCTCTTGTCGAGAATTTTCTAGTAGACTTTAGGGGTCCAACTCATATGAGTTTATATAGAAAAGTGGTCGAAACTTATGACTTGATAATGGGCATGGATTGGTTAGAAACCCATAGGCTTATTTTGAGTGTCACATAGTGAAGAATGGTAATGCTAATTGTTTAGAATAATCAATTGATATTCATAGAATTAAATGAAAGGTTTATGTGTGTTTATCCCATAAATGAAAGTGAACAAGTGTTTGCAAAAATGCTGTAGGATTTATTCGATTGAACTAAATAATAACCCTTCCTTGGAACAACATAGTATGTTGTGTGGTTTGAAATATTGATTTCCCTGTTTGTTACTTGAATTCCATTTGATGAAAAACATTGACTTAATGAATAAATGAACACTCCTAAGCATAATGGATTAAGCATAGAATTAAAGGATATGCTTTATTTGAGGATGGTCATGCTTGGTGTGTCTCCATAGAGAAAACCAGTGATCTTCTGCAAAATGAAAGATGATGTCTTTTGATTTTGCAATGGTTATTAATATATGAACAAGGAGATTATACTCTCAAGGTTATGCATACATGCTGGATTCCTTGGATTGATGACGTTTTCAATAAAATAAAAAAAGGGATATAGTAGTTTGTAAGATTGCTTGTGGTATTCGTATCAACAACATAGATTTAAAGTGGAAGACCACCCCAAAAATATCTTCAAAACATGATATTGACACTATGAATTTTTTGGGGGCACCAAGTGCGTGGACTAATTCCTCCACAACTTCAAAAAATATAATGAATGATATGTTTCGAATATGATTGATGGCAGTTTCAAATAATAATTTAAAATGTAGTTTTTTAAAATGTGGCGGTGTCGATAATAATAATTGCAGACTGAATTGAGTTATGTTTTATAAAATCTCTAAACATCAGAATATCACTCCATTGCCGCTCCTTAAGGTTCACAAGGCTTGAGGAGAACATCAACATGGATCTCTATGATGTGATATGATCATATTACTTTCAGAGCCATTCTCTCATTTGAATTTTCATGGAGTGAGAAGCATTTTGGTTTGACTTGCTCAGTTTGATCCTAACATTCCACTAATTTTATCTATAGATTGTCATCCCTGCAGTTTCAGTCTCCTAGCCTGGGCCCTATTCCTTAGTGCTAATTTTTCCATTGCCACAAATTGTGAAATTTGGCTGCCAACCCATTCATTTCCTGCATAATCCCATTGCGGCGTATAACCAATTTTGGTTTAGCTGCCAAATATGGAGAGACCCTGCTGTTGACCCGTTCATGTCGTTTAAACATATGATTGTGGTTCTTTGTATATAGCCCAAAGGACCTTTTAAAACATATGTTCGCAACAATTTTATTCATTGAAATCAACGTGAAAGCCCTTAGTGGCTTAACACTCAAGACCATCGCAAAACTGGTCCTGGGTGCCCATTTATACGATAACCCCTAGGGATAAATCACCATGCATTATTCTTCTGTGCTTGTGGTCATATACTGCAAAAAAAAGGAAGTCCAGGCGCTTTACCTTGGCCCTTGACCTTCCTTTTGGGATTACGTGTCCATTGCGGGTCCCTCTTTTAATAATGCACCAATCCGAAGCCTTCCAGGAATACGTGTCATGGTGGGTCCTTCATTGTGAATAAATGCCTCTAAAAAAGAAACCAGGATTACCTGTCAGTGCCAACTGACATTCCTCTATGTTCCACTGCTCCGTAATCCTATCCGTTTACTTGTGTCACACTAGGCCACCTGTAAGTGTCAAAAGCACATGTCATGTGTGCCCTGTGCTGACATCATGATGATGTCATCAAAAGGCAATTAAAAATTCGACAGTATGGAGAGAGAAATGGGTCTCGGGCCATGTCCCTTTGCTGCTCATTATGCAACATTTCCTGAACGTACATCATTTTGGGCTCTTCGAAGTTTTGCTGCACTTGGCTCTTCTAGAGAAGGACCTTTGATATTTGTTGTTCCATGGGGTCTCCCGTAGTGCTTCCGCCAATCATTGCCTATGTCCGCAATGCTTCCTTTGGGGATTATGTCATCTTGAAGGTTCACATTTGTGCACATATTGGGTGCTTTCAGGAAATTCTTCTGAAGGTGATGTGGATGTGGGCATCCCCTTGCACATCTCTCCCGAGCTTATGATTCATCCTCCGCCACTTGTGTTCCAGCTCCACAATGTCCTCCCAGAGCCTAATCATCCCAAGACTTTATATTGCACTCTCCTTTGTCACATATGGGTCGATCTCTTGAGGTGATGTGTCTGCGACTTCTGCCGAACCACCAAACATGCTACCAATTTTAGAGACCGCCAATGCCAATCCTAGATTTGGCCTAAATGTTCGACCCTTGGGTCTGCAACCTTTTACTGGTGATAAATTTTGATCTAGAAGGCCTTTTTTGGAATTTAATGCACCGTTCGAAAGCTCTTTCTAAGAACTGTCCAACTACGCTATTTTTAAATTCATTTGATGTAGCCTTCTGAGGTAGAAATTCCTTCAAATCACGGAATTGTAAAACCATCATAGCTATAGGATTAATAACTCCTATGATAGACCTTCTATTATGATGGTTCCCTAATAAAGGCTACAAAGACCAAGGGTCTCCTACTGAGCTTGGTACACCAAGCCCATGAATGCTAGCCTAGTTGACATCAATGTTAGCCTAGTTTCCATCAATGTCAACACACTTGATGCTACCGACGAACCTAGCAATACTAAATGTCCAACAAAGAGCACATCTAACCATTGATTTGTCCACAATTTTGTATTTCAACTCTCTTTTTGGACTCATATACACAACTTCAGAATAAAGTGGGGAATTTTGGACACCTAATCCATGAGGGTTGGTTTGGAGGAATTCCAACAATAATTGAAGTCCAGGCGACGTCTTGGAAGATGAAAACCAAGGTTAAGAACAATATGCATTAATATGTAAATCTTGTCAATATAATTCAATCACATGAGTTATCTAAATTCTAACCATCTAATTTGGTGCATGTTTAATAAGGTTGAGTGGAAGTAGAATAAGACAAACTACTAAATGAATAAGAAGAGTTATAACCTAAAGGTAGTATAGGAGGAGGAGGGAACTTGACTCATCGAGCAGGTGCAAATAATCATTTGATAGGAAATTAAGGGTGAGGGCCTATCATTCTAGGAGGTTAAAGGGATAAGGAAGTGAATTAGGGATAAGGAAGTGAATCAAATTAACAAACAAAAAGAAGAAACTATGTGCATAGTTGGTGCAAAGTGGTTTTCATGCGATGAAGTGCTAATTCAATTCAAGCAACCTTGCCCTATAAAAGAAAAATACTCTAGCCTAGTAGATCCACTACTCCTTAAATAAGCCATAGACTATATTTTAAAGTGGAATTTAAAAAATCCTAGGTGTTGGTAATCATATTTGGTAAGATTGAGTGAAAGTATTAGAGAAAGTTACCCTTATGGTTGTCAGGTGGTGAAATCTCATAGTCCCACAAACTTATGTTCTAGGTGCAATTGCTTCCCGCAATGACTACCTATTAGGTACCATGTAAGTCGAGTAATAACCAAAAATATTTATAAATCTAATGAATAAGCGTAATGAATAACGTGTTTCAAATATATTTGGTGACAATTTCAAATAATAATTTAAGATTAGTTTCGATTCAAGTTTTTATTTCCAAGATATGAACTACTATATTAATTTTTTTTATTGATTTATGTTAATTAACTTAGTTAGGTGGAATGATTGTTATTCTTCTCACTCAAATTTAATTTCAATAAGCTACGTATTCAATTTATAATGGTAGCTTGAAACTCTATTATTAATTCTTCAATCTAAAAAAAGTATTAAGAAATTTTCTCAAAACAATATAACATAGATTAAAAATATAAAAAATAATGTGAAATCTATGAAAATTGAGAGTTCCAAAATTCACATCCCCTCAGTTGTGACCATGTTTATGGGGAGGAGGAATAGGCTATAAACCCCCAGAGGTTTACTGGTAGCTATGTGTAAAATGATCCTTGTAAGCCAATTCCTCTAGTTTTTCCATCTAGAAAGCATGGTCCTTGTAAGCCAATTGTATTAGGGATTTCCCTAAGTTAAATTCAAGTGGAACAAAGAGATGGAAAGGCCATGGATGACCACTATGATATCAATCATTGAATTTACAATCATGAGGTATACTATACCCAATCTCTAGCATACCAATATTAAGGTGGCAGAGTACTTAAAACACATATCCAAATCATTTTGATACCACATTGTAACATATCCAGTTGTCTAATTAAGCTACAATCTAGATCATCACATTAGATTTATAGGTAAATCTAATTTTTCATTTGGAAATAATATTTTTCATAACAAATTAGTTAGAGTACCCATATACACTTTAGTACATTTAACTAAATAACTTTTCCTTATAATATATGGTATATTAATAGTTACTACATGGAAAGTTAAAACGAAATATATAACTGGCCTTTCACCATAAGAATCAATTATAATGAATTAAGCATCCAATTAAAGGATATGCTTTATTTGAGAATGGCCATGCTTGGTGTATTTCCATAGAGAAAACTAGTAATCTTTGACAAAATGAAAGATGATGTCATTTGACTTTGCAATGATGATTAATATATGAACAAGGATAGCATACTCTTGAGGATATGTTAGATTCCTTGGATTGATGACTTTCTTTTGGATTAATTTAAAAAGGGATTTAGCAGTTTTTAAGGTTGATTGTGGTTAAAGTATCAATAACACAAGTTTGAAGTGGAAAACAATCCCAAAACTATGTTCAAAATGAGATATTTACACCATGAGATTTTTGAATACCTTGTATGTTGACTAATACCCCACAACTTTCGTAAATCTAATGAATAAAATGTTTCAAACAACAACTTTCATAGATCTAATGAATAAAATGTTTCAGATATATTTGATGGCAATTTCAAATAATACTTTAAAAAAAATTCTTAAAATGTGTTAGTGCATAAAAAAAAAATGTTTTCCAACAAAAATGAAATATAATATTTGTTAATAATATGATAACTGAACCACAATTATTTTGATTATATTCCATATAAATTTTTATTTCTAAGATATAAACTACTATATTCAAAATTTTATTGATTTATACTTGATTAATTAGAAGGAATAATTATTATAATTCCATCTATGCATATTCAAATCCAATAAATACTACATTCAATTCTTAATGTAATATAACATTGCGATGATTTGAAATAATTATTTTTTTATTCTCAAAATTAACAGAGAACTAACCTATTTTATCCCCAAAGATAACCTAATATAAATAAAAAATGTAACTCAAATTGAGAAACATTAGAAATAAATAATAATTTAAACAACAATATAATTTAAATAAAAAATATAACTCAATTTAAACATCAATATAATTTAAATAAAAAATATAACTCGAATTTAAAAGCATCAGAAATTTTTTATTTCAGAATACCAATATACAATTAAAAATGTTATTATTATAAAAAAAATCCCCCATTGAAGTACAAATGAAAGAAATAGGGACTGAAATTTAAAAGTCCTATTGAGATTTGACACTCAATTCAGAATACATATTAATAGCGAATACAAAATACTAACTGGTGGCTGCATCACAAAGGCCATTACCAGAGATTTGACATATTTCACTCCAGAATACATATAAACCGCCATTACAAAACATTCTCATAAGGTGGTTCAGGCTGCATCACAAAGGCCATTACCGGAGATTTTGATCATGTCACTGAAAGGTGGCTGAGTATATTGGGCTTTGTTGATGATGAATTCTGAAATAATTTTGTATGCGGCTTCAGTGAAATGTATTCCATCCCAACTCATGGCTCTTTCTGGATTTGAGCATGCCAACACTCCTGGTGTCCCACACGTATGCATGATATCAAAATTAAAAAGTTCTCCAGTTCCACAGCAAGACTGAAATGTATTAGCGGTAAAACCTGCATCATTTCAACATTGTCATTACACTACAGTAATCCAATCCAAAATGTATTTGAGTTTATTAACCGAATCCAAAATTTCCGTACGTACCGTATGCTGCATGGTTCTTGATTATTTCCATAAACATATTATAGTAGTCCGCATACACCAATATGGCGTGTGGATATTGAATCCTTAGCTGCTCTAGTGTCTCCTGCAACGCTGTGTTATGATCCTGGGAGAGTTGATTATATGATGCTAGGCATCCATTTTCATCATAATCGGAGTTCCTCGGATAAGGGTCTATAGTAAGTATGGCGGGCAAACATCCCAGAGGTGGCATTCCTTGGACAAATATGTACTGGGCTCCTTCTTCTATCAATGCCTGCACTCAATTCCAATTCCATTTTAATATAAATTTTTCCTGAAAAAAGAAAAACTCATTCACCGCGACGCATGTCATCGTCTAAATAAAAGAAAACAAACGCATTCACCGCGACGCATGTCATCGTCTAAATAAAAGAAAACCGACAACGCATGTCATCGTCTAAATAAAAGAAAACCGTAATTATGTTATGAGAGGGTTATTGATATGATGCAGAAAGTGGGGTTTAATTAAGATCAATTACCTGTATAGCTTTCTGAATCTTGGCTATGATAAGAGGAGTAAAGCCCCTTATCTCATCCGAAGGCGAGGACGTAAAGGTGGAGTCTAGATAGTCGTTGAGACCGAATCCACCCATCACATATAACGCTCTTGAGAAATGAACTTGGCAATCTGTTGATCAAATATATATTTTAGAACCATCTGGAAGCATAACCCTAAGTAAAATTTTACATAATTGAAATGATACTATGATTATACCCAAATTAGCTCTGCAGGTGAAATTTTTCAACTGGTGGAACCATCTGATTTGCGTATCTAGAGATAATGGTGTCTGCGGGAAGATGAGTCTGTCATTTAAGAAGGAATTGTCCAATGCAGTGGCACCCGCAACGGCAAAGTTAAGTCCGTTTTTTCTCTCCGCCAGCTCCATGTCGATCAGTCCAATAGAAGGCCTGAGGAAATTAAATCCTAGCGAACTGGCTGAAAAATACACAAGAAGAGGAGAGGAAATTAAATCCTAGTGCACTGGCTGAAAAATACACAACAAGAGGAGGAGAGGAAATTAAATCCTAGTGCACTGGCTGAAAAATACACAACAAGAAGAGGAGAGGAAATTAAATCCTAGTGCACTGGCTGAAAAATACACAATATACAAGTGATCATGAGTACTATGCAATATTTTACACCCAAGAGGCATGTATATGGAATTGGATGATGAGTGCTAATTATTACCCAAAAAGTCAATGACGAGACGTCCATCTGAAGCACGACCGGCGGCGAGGCCAAAGAAGGATTTTCCATATGGAAGAGAGCGAAAATGAAGGTTGTAAGGAGGTGAAGCCATGTCCGCGTTTCCAGTATCAGCGAATGAATCTCCGAAACTGTAAATTGCTGCAAAACAAGATCGCCCTGAGGCTGTGTCGTCTGTGTCTGCTGCTGCTGCTCCCCCCACATGAAGGAGCATCACCAACGCCAACAACAATCTCATCATCAGGCTATTCCTCATCATCATCTCTTCTCTTCTTAATCACTTAATATCTGTTCTTCCACGCTCTTAAGCACGTATCATCTTCAAAGTGCGTTCAATGTGGTCCTTATAAAGATAAATAGATTTTGCAGTGGTGCTTTTGTATATTTAGATCATGTACATGCATAACGACGACGATCATGGACCGTAATTAGAATTTTTAATTTATGTGTAATTAGAATTTTTAATTTTGTAATTTATGTGTAATTTTGCACTGCATGTACATGCATAACGACGATCATGGACCGTAATTAGAATTTTTTTACTACAAATTTTCCAATTAATCCTTCTCAAACTGCAATCAACGTTGTGTTGTTACTACAATATTTTCCAATTAATCCTCAAACTGCAGTCGACGTTGTGTTGTTTTCACTTTTCTAACATTCATTCATTCACTTGCAGTTGCCAGTGTTGTTTTTACTTCTAGATTTACCATGCTTCCGCCGCCTATTTCTTTAGATCCGACGTGCATGGATCGATTGTTACTCTTCTTACTTCTAATTTTACACGGTTACTTCCAACGTGCATGCGTCTAATGGGCTATTTATTTTTCCATTTTTACTCTTATTTCTAGTTTTACACGGCCTCTATCGGCTATTTATTTTTCCATTTTTACTCACTCTATACATTCTGGAAATGTCGAAGGAAATTTTCATTGAACGACTTCATTCACTTAAGCTTTTTAACAACTATCAAAGGATGGCTTACACTGTAAATTAATGGGATGCAAATAAAGATGAGGAAATGTTGACCATGAAATTACTTATTTAGCAACTCTCTTTCTTAAATATTTTTATGTTGTGCATTACATTTAACGATTTTACAATTTTATGTTATATAAATGGAAGTGAACAAGTTTGATCGGTCTGTTAAATTTCACCTCCCAATTATAGATATTTAATTAGGATATTCTCTTAAACTATTTTGAAATCTTTTATTATGTAGTTTATTATTTTAAATCTATTTTGAAATCTTTTATTATGTAGTTTATTATTTTAAATCTAAAGTTATTAGCATAGTGCTCAAAACTTGTGGAAATAGCTAATTAGACCGTAAGTAAACACAATAACTCTTTCCACTCCCCTACCATCATCTTTGGCAATTTCTCACAGTAATAAGCAATTGATTCTAAAGCTCATTGATTCAAGCTATCCCTATAACGTGGGCAAGGATTTCCTCTATTACTCTAATTTTGAGTCCCCACACTATAGTTGTAAACAGGAAAAACTTATAGGTGAAGGATGGTAATGTTAATGGTTTAGAAGAATCAATTGATATTCCTAGAATTAAATGAAAGGTTTCTGTATGTTTATCATACGAATGGAAGTTAACAAGCGTTTGCAAAAATGTTGTAGGATTTTTTTGATTGAACTAGACAATAACCATTCCTTGGAGAAACATAATATGTTTTTTGGGCTGAGAGACGTATTTCCATTTTTAGTCCCTGCCCCTTGGGGCTGGCAGGGACTATAGTAATCGATTTGAATCGATAGCATTACTTTGACACCATAATCAATAAACGTATTTTCAACTTAAAACAAAGTTTCGTGAAATGACACATCAACCAATACCATATTTTTTATTTTTTTATGCTTTTAGCCAATCAACTGCCAATCAACTAAATCTTCATCTTATTTTGCCAATCAACTAAATCTTCATCTTATTTTGCCTCAAAACGAGGTATACAGGCTGAAAAATTAGGCCAAAGCTTGGGTAAACGACCATTTCAAACGCCATTTCAAATGCTATGAATTAATGCTGAATTAATGTTAGCATTAAGTCTTAAAATTTTTATGTTAAGTCATATATATTGTTCCAACTACTCTTACAATACACTTGCGGTGTACTCCTGCCACCGCATGTACCACCGTTACATGTACGCCTGCCCCATGTACGCCTGCCAGCACATCTAACAGGTGCCAACTCCTATGGCCGTTCCAATTACAGAACGCTTATTCTATGCATATTTGAACTCATCGTCGCCATTTTTGTTATCTTCACATATGGCCAGTCCAGGATCGTATTGTTCCTCTTCTATAGACAGAGAGGTCAAACGCAGCATCTGGGCGCAGAGCCTGCACAGGTGATGATTTCATGTTTAGTAGGAAAAACAGCTGCATATTTCTAATCTACAATTTCTTCGTTCTTTATCATGATATCATATTGTATGCTACAGTCCTTCCACTACCCTCTTAAGAGCCTTTTACAGATGCTAGCTATCCGTTTTCTACAGGTAATAGAATCAACCTAGGGTTTCTACCGCAGAGCGCGTCCATTGCAACAGCTGAATAAACTAAAAGAGTGAGAATTCTACTTTGTTTCAGACGCATAAAAACAATTAAGGTATCCTAAGAAATCAGCTACGACTTTAATAATTTTAGAACCACTCATTTATTGTACAGTCTTTCTTGTGTTATTGATCTCCTGGCATAGCTTCAAGTAGAGAAGTAACTTACAAAAAGGCTTAGCTTAAAATATTTTTGGTCTCCTCCAAAATATGTTCGAATGAGTCCACAACAAACTGTTCCAAGAACTTCTCGTGCAAATATGCCACTTTTGTATTTAGAAATTAAACACATCTAACTGCAATAATGTTCTATTGTTTCCTCCTCAAAAATTTCTATGTAAATCTAAAATGACTTTTTCAAGTGGACAGAAGATTACATAGTATAGAAGCAAGAGAATAGAAGAATAAGTCCAAATACAAGAATATGTTAACCAACAGCGATGTCAGGAAGGTTCCAGCAAATATATCGAGGAGATGAATATATAGTAAACTTAGTGTATCACCTGCAACCATCGTTTAAATGTAAAATTTGGGAATTCTACTTTGTTTCAGACGCATAAAAACTCTAACTCACAGCGTACCAAGTTATTTACTCTGTGCCTGCCAATAGGGTTTTTACAGCAGAGCGCATTCATTATAACAGCTGTATAAATTTGAAGAGTGAGAATTCTACTTTGTTTCAGACGCATAAATAACAGTAAAAGTATCCTAAGAAGAAGTAAAACGCAGGCCCTAACCAGTAATAACAGACACCATCAGAGTCTAGCACAATAAACCCCAACTCAAACACTGTTAGGCTTTTGCTCTGCCCCTACCAACCGTTAAAATAAACTTTAAACATCCCGTTTTAGATAGAAAACTTTTCACAATTGTTTATCAGGACATCCATTGAAAGTGCAAGCTTATTTCATGCCTTGATAAGCTAGAAAATATGGTACCAGGTATAAAATTATGAATAACAGTACAAAATAATATTAGGAGAGTAGATATCATGAACCAAAATATCACTAATGAATTGCAGACCTGATTAATAGCCAAGCGTATTGCAGAGGAAGAATTGGTGATTGCGTGTTGCAGACAGCTTAAGTCTCCGCTAAGAACTCGGTCCTCGCATCTAGAAAACAAAATGAAAGACCATCATTACTCCGCTCTTGGTTTTCTTGGGAGGCCGAGATGAAATTGGGCAATACAAAAGTTTGAGCCAATTACCCGGGCAAGCAATAATCCTTGGCTTCCTGCGTTTTTCCTGCAACACTATCCTTAGCTGCCAGTGCTTTCTCTGCTGCAGTATCCTTAGCTGCCCGTGCTTTCTCCATAGCTGCATCTTTGGTTTCCTCAGCAAACTTGGAGGCAGGAGGTAGTGTAGTGTGCAGGGGAAATGGCGTTTAGCTATGACGCCTGCGTGTACACATGGCTTGCATGCAATGCATGTGGCTGTCACATCTTTTTTGTTTTTTCCCGGATGAACGCTGAGACGGAGAGCATAATAGACGGAAGATAACTCTTCCAACATATCCGGTGACCATTGAAAACTATCATTCTCATCTCAGGTTGAAAAGTCGTGGGATTTTACTAAATTTTTACTTTCTCATTCATTTGAGCTTCATTGTTTATCTTTAGATTCTTAAAACTTCAAACAATTTCTAGCAGGGGCTTCTGTCACAAGCTTGCTCTTTCTCTGTGTCTGTAAATTCTTTCTGATAGCCAACTCCTGGTGAACCAGTGGTGAACCTACTCAGATCTTTCTCGCACTAGCGACCTCCACAATGGCTTCCTCGCCTTACACGGTCTTGGCGTCCCTTCGATCCTTTGGCGAACTTCCTGCGAACTTCGGACGAAAGCTCAGAGAGAACTACTATCACAGCGGATTCTTTATAGATGCACAGAGGTACTCAGAGATGAAAATGGAATACTCATTTTATTTCAGAATGGAAATTTCTTACAGAATGCTCACAGAGCTTTTACAGAGATTGATTCTTTCCAGAAACAGACTAGTCTTGCTTTTTCTGGACTTTTCACAGCTTAATCATAAGCAAGTTACTACCAGAGGCTTCTGGCAAGATCTAGGCTCTGTATCAGAATCAGATTTTACACACCAAACTCGACTCTTCTAATGGTTTGGCCACTTTAGGTTCTTACCAGTGCCGAGCACACTGATACGCAGGCTTCTCAAACCACCTAAGGACTTTGAGTATTTACTCGTGATGCAAGCAGATCGGATTGAGTATCCGCAGATGCAGAGCAGGAGAATCCTCGACTCAAACACACACAAAACTAAGACTCGATAACCCTAAGACCCGATGCCTTCGTAATGAGCCTTACCCTTCTTTATATAGTAATAGAGGGGGGGACAAACATTACTGTTATGCAGACCGAAAGGACTTCAAGAATCATTTCATTTTCTGTCTTTTTATCAAAGTGATGTCCGCACAAATATTCGGGCCAGGCCGAATTATTGCTTTCGGGTAACGCATGTGATAAATTTTTGAAAGAAAAGATTCTTGTACTAAAGCCAGGCTTATAGTGGGTTACACAGTGGATACTTTTGTACAAAAAGCCCACGAGAAAAGACTATGAGAGAATATTTACACTGTGGAAGCTTTTGAACAGTAAAGCCCACGGGAACACTGGCCACAATTAAGCCCTTGTGACTGGTACTTATTAAAATAAAGTAAAATAAGGGAATCTTTCCCTCTTATAAAGCAAGTCATCACAGGCCTTGGTATATATTCGCCGGACTATCATTGGTTTTCCCAGTATGATCTGATGTTGCACCTTGGTTAGCACGCACCATTCTAAATGATCTACCATATATTCATGGAGAGCATAATTAGTCATGTGGAATGGGTCCCATTCTTTGACTGTCATTTCTTTGACTGTGCTGTAGATGCAATGATAACAGTCTCCAATATTGTAATCACTACATTTCTGACAGTGTCTTCTTTGAAATCCTTCATGGTACATAGGATCCATAGCTGTTCTGTTGACGCCGTAATCTGTCCACCAGTTTCTGAACCATTCACATTGTCGATTATTTTGTGAGGCTGCCGTTGTGCTGAATTTTAACTCTGTATAGTGGGTATCTGTCTTATCATCTACATTCATAAAATCCCACCATAACTTTTTATAATCCTGGAAATTGTAGACTGTGTCAGGGAATATTATCTTTGGGTCATTCCTTGGCCACCTTGCTCCTTGTTGGATGTGTGAAAGATTTTCCCATAAATCTCTCGTACGGTAAATGCAAAAGTATGCCCCATAGATTCTGGTATTGCTGTCACCTTGGTGACCAATCCGTCCAATGTCATGAAAATTTGACTCTAATGCCTCTCTTGCTGATCTTGCATCGGCCTTTGCTTTGGTGTATATCATGTCATGGATCCACTTTCTTCCTTTTGGATATACTCTTCTTTCTGGGACATAATGTTGAAGATCTGTGTGTGGCTGGAGATCTGCATCAAGAACTTTTGTATTCCGAAGTTGCCATGTAGGCTTCCAGCTGTTTTTGTATGTTTCCCAGTCTTGGTTATCTGGGATAGTCCTCAGGACTTCACATTTCTGACTTGGATCCCATTCAGTAACAATCATCATGACTTGTGCAATATCTTTTTCAAGATATTCTCGGCTGAGAAAATCAGGGAGGCAGTTTTGTTCTCCTTTAATGTGTTCTACAGAGAAGTCAAAATTTGCAAATAATGCTTGCCATCTGGCAAACTTTGCTTCTTCTGGTTTCTTGATATCTTTGGTCAAGACTTTCTTCATGGCTGAGGCATCTGTTCTGAGGAGAAATGATTTGTTAATAAGATAAACTGCAAATTTACTAATACAATTCCAAGCAGCTTTTACCTCTCTTTCAATAACAGAATATTTCTGTTCAGTTGGATTCCAAACACCTGAGGCAAACTGAACTACTTGTTCCTCTTCACCAATCCTTTGTTTCAGGATTCCACCCCAACCTATGTCACTAGCATCAGATTCTACAATTTTGAAAGCTTCATCATCTGCAATATATAGGATAGGCAATGATTTTACCTTTGCCTTGATGTCCTGGACTGCTCTGGTGTGCTTTTTTGTCCATGGGGGAGGATTTTTACCAGTTCTTGGATTGAGCAATTTTCTGTCACTAGCACAGTCTTGATAGAAACTGCTGACATAATTTAAACATCCTAGGAACCTTTGCAGCTGTGTCTTATCTTTTAAGACATCTGGAAATTTGTCTGCAAACTCAATTGCATGCTGTTGTAGAGATATCTGCCCGTTTGCAATCTGGTGACCCAAAAATTTGACAGAAGTCTGAAACAACTCCATCTTCTTCTTGCTAAGTACAAGACCATTTCTTCGGACTAAATTCATAAAAATATTTACATGTTTAAAATGGTCATCAAGATTTCTAGAAAATATTAAAACATCATCTATATATACAAGCATCCAATCAAAATATGGTTTGAAGATATCATCCATGACTTTCTGGAATTTGGATGGAGCATTTTTGAGTCCGAAGGGCATGACATTCCACTCATAATGTCCTGCAGGGACACTGAAAGCAGTTTTGAATTTATCTTCCTCATAAATAGCAACCTGCCAAAATCCAGCTTTTAAATCAAACTTGGAAAATATCTTTGCTCCTGCAATTCTTCTGATTAGGTCTCCTTTATGTGGGATAGGATATGTGTCATCTGCTAAAACTGAGTTTAGAGGCTTGTAATTTATGACAAGTCTAGGAATGCCTCTAATCTGTTCTGCTCTTTTGTTCACATAGAATCCATAGCAGTTCCAAGGACTATTGGATTCTCTGATCAATCCTCTATTAAGCAGTTGTTGGATCTCCTGTTGACACAATGTCCTATATTCTTTGCTCATTGGGATTGCTCTGCTTTTACAGGGCTTACCTTTGTACCCTTCTTTGTATGGCAATCTGATTGTATGTTGCTTCCTATGCCAGAAAGCATTCGGTTCTTCTGAACAACATTTCTTTGCCAATTTTTCTTTAAGTTCTAGAATCCTGTTCTTTACTTGTGGCTGTTTCAGCTGGTCTTCAATTCTCAGCTGGCTCTTCAAATCTTTGAGATCAGTTAGAAAAGATTCTGCTTTGTCCAATTTTTGCATGGCTTGGACCATGGTGGAGACCCGAGGAGTAGAAACATATGGGAGCTCAATTCTTTTTCTTGTACCCCTGGATGTGGGTACAGAGATGAAATAACCAGATTTATTTCCTTTCACTCTTGTAGAACCATGTGGTTCTACTGCAGCTAAAAAGACATTACCTAATATGCAATCAACAGGTATGTCTGCAATAGCAAATTTCATGTACACACAATGAGTATCAAAGCATAAAGAAGCTCTAGGGATTTCATATTTGAGCTTTTTGTTCCCTAATCCAACCACTTCTCTTTCTGCAGAGACCCAAAATTTTGCTGGGATATTTTTAATATTCAGAATATTAATATCAGCACCTGAATCCAGCAATGCAGTCATAAAATATACCTGATCTTGGATGCAGATTTTTACCTTTACATGATGTTGTTGGTATGTAATGGTAAATAATCGCATGTCTTGAAAACCAAAATGTGGATCTGGTCTCCCTTCTGCAATTTCAATCTCATTGTGCTTAGAATCCCACTCTTCTTCTTCTTCTGTTCTGATCATTTTTCCTTTCTGCAATTCTGCTATCTGTGCTTTAATAGCAGAGATTTCTGATTTGAGCTGGTGGATTTCACCGCTCACTTCTCCTAATGTCAGGGATCTTATTTTCCCTGGCTTTTGATGATGCCTTTGAAAAGATTTGGTATTTCTTTCATATGAAGCATCAACAAATATTGGCTTCTTACCTGTATCTCGTGAAGCTTTGGATTTGAGTTGATCTGTAAAAGCTTCGATCAGGCGATTTTTCATTGGCCCTTCTTCCATATTTCTGATCTGGGCTAAGATTTTCATTTCAGCTTCTTCTTCAGTGGATGCCATAAGGACTTTTTCTTTGACCGGCCTTGTCCTTTGTTCTTCTTCGCTGGAGCTGTCAGACACTTCAGAATCATTATAAAAAATATGGCATGCACATTCATCAGAATCTGAGCAAGAACATTCTGACGTATCTGAATCACTAAATTGTCCCACATTTACTTGTATTTCCTCATCTGTACTACTGAAAGAGTCCAGTGATGAATCTTCTACCTGATATTGTGCTGCAATATGGAAATTTGGACAGTGTTCTGTGGGATGTAGCTTTGACTTACATCTGAGACAGGAGAATGAACTAGCATGTTCCTTTTTAACTTGCTTAGCTTTCTTGGCGTATTCAGCTGTCTTTTTCCCTCTTTCTAATTTAGATTCTTCTCCCTGAGGACATCTGGAAGCAGTATGTCCTGTCTGTACACAAACCCAACATGTTATCTTGTTCCATTTTTCTTGTTTGGATGAGTGTAAATGAATATCAGAGGGATTATAATAATGAGTTTTTGGAATGTACCGATAATATCCTTTCCTTTTCGGGGCTTTATCCCTTGTGGGATATTTCCTTTTATTTTTCGGATAATTCCTTTTATTCTTATAGAAAGTCTCCTTAAATTCTCTTGTGGCCTTTTTCTTTGACTTTCTTCTTTTGACTAATGGATCATCAACTGTTAATCCATATTTACTGCAAATAGATTTTCTGTCTGGCAACTTAGACAATTTTTCTAAGGATTTGTTGACTCTTGAACTGGTACAAAGACTAACTAGAGTCTTTGTAATGAGAGAATAAATTTCTCCCCATGTATGTGATTCATAAGGCAATTGGAAAATATCCTGCATTTTGAGATAGTCAACAAATCTGGAAGGTAGAGCAGCAAGATATACCTGTTTCCAAAGAAGATTTTTGGAATCCTTCACTTCATAGATCCGCTGCATCCAGTCTCTATGAAAATCATCATACTGAGACATTTTATGGCATTTGAGGTTCATCAGGATAACCTCATGTTTGTCTGCTATTTCAACTTCGCAGCCACACCAATGCTCCAGAATCATTGATGTCAAGGCACCTATCATGTTATTTGTCACAGTGCCATCTTGGTTGTGAATTACATCTCCCTTTTCATCTTTTAAGACTTCAGCCTCCATGGTTTCAATCAACTTTGGAGATGACTCTGCTTCCCACCATCTGAGAAGAGTACCTGTAAAACACTGAATGATAGTTTTACAAGCATCTACTTCTGATTTTCCTCTTAAACACATGAGTTTGTATTCTGTATACATGATGTCAATCATTTGACGAATTTGGCCTACACTCATGTTGTCTATATTCCATTCTCTATGGGAATCAGGGAAAAAAGTATGTGCTTCAGGCATTTTCCCTTTTCCTTCTATATCCGGTGCAGAGTATCTGTTATATCTATGCTCAAGAGGCTGTCTATGCTCAAGAGGCTCGTAGATCGGGAGGATTTGAGCTTTTGGTTCTTCAAATAGGGAAGCTATTGTGATCTTTTCAGATCCTTCTTCTTTGGTTTCCTTTGGAAACAACAAGGGGAATTTTTCCACATTTTTTATGGAATGTTCAATTTGGATATTTCTCTTAACCAAAAATGAACTGGGGACTGGCTTTTCTACTTTTGTGATCTGGATCTTATCAAATTTTTCATTTAAGCCAGTGAGGATCGTCTTAGTTATGCCAATGTGACCAACTAGACTTTCTCCCAATTCTTCAATCTTTGACAATGACTCTTTGGTGTATGACCGAGTCATGCTGGAATCAAACTGAATGCTATTTAAACAAGAATTTACACTGTTAAAAGAAGACTGTACAACATCAATCTGCTTCTTTACTTCATCTGATTTTGCAATGTTCATTTCCAGACCTTTTAAAGCAGTATTTGTCCAGTTTATCTGTTCACTGGCCTTTTGAATCCTACCATCTATTCCTAAGGCGTTGTCATCTTTCTGGACAAGAGGAATGGCTTTTGCTGCATTGGATTTTTCTCCTAAAATTATTCCTTTATATGGAGGAAAAGTAGTGGAGGTTTCCACTATAGATCCATCAAGTGCAGTCCACCCATGTTTATCAGGAATACTGCTAGAAGAGCTACCCGTTAGAACATTTACAGGAGCTATCTTATCTTTCCAGGAATAGAAAGATATCCATTCATTGTTATTCTCCATATATCTCTTCCAATCTATAGCCATTTTTCTTTTCTGGTCTGGAGTGTATCCTTTGTCAAATTCATCTGCCTGGGGATTTGTGAGTAAATCCCAATTTAACATTTCTTTCATCCACTGTGCACTGATTTGTGACTTTGGACATCCATCCATGAGTGCAAAGAATTTATGCATCTCCATGACTGCAGGTTTCTTGTAGTCAGAGGGGATTTGTTTGAATCTACACTCAGGAATCAGTTCTGACATTTCTAATTTTCCCAATCCATATCTAGGCTTTGCAGGTCTCATCAAACAAATCATTTGTGTAAGCCTAGGATCTTCTTCTTCTATTGAATGCATCATGAGGACATGATTAGTAGTGAAGACCTGATCAGTATCTGGTTTAGACTCATGTGGAAAAGGTATGTCTGAACATTTAGGGTTTGGACATGAACTGATAGAAGTGGAGGGAGGAGCAGTGCCAGTTCTGGGATTATGATTCAGATGGATATTCTGTTCTGCCAAACTCAAAAGATTGATGATGTTTGTACATTCGGGACACTTTACTTCTAAAGATGAAAAATTTACAAGTTGGGCGAGTTCAAAAAGCTGTGAGTGACGACACGAAGAGGATGATGAACAAGCAGTATCTACAGTAGAGGGATCTCTATAATATTTTGACATTTTGCAGGCAGCATCTATTCCTTGGCGATCAATGGTTGATCTTCGTGGAAAAGATATAACTGCACAAGAAGCATTTTCCCTGATATTGGCGGAAGTAATATTCATCGGAGGTAGAGGCCTGGAATGATTAACAGTCCAATGTTCTAGGAATTCTAAGGTTTCCCATTTTATCAAATGATGTTCAACTTTTTGATTCTTTGGATCTGTTTTCACAACAACACTTGACTTGGAGTTTCTGCTGGGGGTATGCCGGATGGCTAGCCACAGAGTGTTGGTGTGTCTAAGACAGGCTTTTGTCTGAATGGCTATGTTATTTCTATTTTTCTTCATATCAAATCCAGTGGTATGAATTTGCAATTGTAAAATATCCTGGATGGTTTCATCAAAAGTATATACAGAGAAATTTGGATAACAGTCAAAATAGACTGGGCCATCAGACAGGGGAGCAACAATTCCACCAATGATAGAGTCTGTATATTTATTATGTGTCAGATCTCTGACAGTTGCAAGCACAAAAGTTTTCAATCCTTTATGGACTAAAGGATTAATACCGACTCTAATACATCCAAGATGGACATAATTTGTTTTTAATCTTCTTGCTTCTGCTTGTAGAGATTTAGGATCAAGTAATTGGATAGTTTGTATACTATCTGAATTTTCTTCTACTTGACTGACTGACTCTTTAATACTAATTCTAGAGGCACTCAAGCATGGAAGGCTCTCGTGTCAAGTCGCCACACTACACAACTTTAACACATTTTGTTCAAGGATATCAAATTTTCTCAAATGTAAAACCACTCAGTAGAGAATAATAATAATAATAACTTGAGCTTTATCGAGTAGGAATGACTTTCCGAGAAAAGTCGCATTCTCGAATGGTATGCACTGTATGCAAGGTAACGACAGGTCATCTTTAGCAAAGTAATTTTCGAGTATAGAATGTTTGCAGATAAAGTTATTTGGAGGGCCAGCGGAAGACCACTAAAGCCGCTATTTGTTACGTACATTCAAAGAAAATCAAAATGGTTAGGTTAAAACATATGCATAAAATAAAACTGGCCGTAGCTGAGTGAAACAATATAGTTTTCCCTAATTATTAATATGTTTTTTAAATACTAAATTTAAAATATACATAAGCACAAGTATACCTTTCTAAAGTCATCATTGGTTAAATTTTCAACTGAATTTGCTCCAGAAGTAAAGAAACCCCGCCCGAGAGGGCTGTATGGCACAATTCCAATACCAAGTGACCATACCTGCAGGTGCGAATAATTTCCTCTTCTACATCCCTAGTCCACAAAGACCACTCTATCTGAACTGCTGTTATAGGATGAACAACATGAGCCCTTCTAATTGTCGATGCTGAGGCCTCAGAAAGTCCGATGTATTTTATTTTCCCTTCTTCTACTAATTTCTTCAGCTCTCCAATCTGTCACATATGAATACACAAAGCAATACATCCAACTCTTTTTAAGGTTAATGTAAGTTACAGATTCACAGACATAAGTAAATTAAATAGTAAACTAGAAATACTTATTGCAACATCCAACATCATTCAAGAGCTAAACCAAGGCCTATTGCAACAATACATACCGTAACTTCAATGGGGACTTTAGTGTCTATAAGATGTTGGTAATAAAGATAAATGCAATCCACTTCAAGTCGCTTCAAGCTTGCTTCGCAGCAGGCACGAACATATGCAGGGTCTCCTCGAATATTCAGTTTTTCATCGACAAAACTGGCTCCAAACTTTGTGGCTAACTGGAGTTTCTCTCTAATTCCGTTAATGCCCTGTAAACCATTAAATTACAGTTTATTACCAATGGGGTCAGTAAATGATCCCGCAGAGGCAGATGCAGTTCGAGATGCACTGACTAGCAACCAGTAAAGGAGCCGACATCTTTTCCCATGCGATAGAGCTCTTCGCAGATAAACAACGGGTTCAATACGAATTTTGTCAATTGCAATTGGAACTCGCTCCGCTCTAACTTGCTTTCAATAGCAGCTGGGTCGTCCTTACGCTGATTCAATAGCAGCTGGGTTGTCAACAAATTAGCCTACTATTGACAGGGCAGGGACTAGCTGCCCCATAGCCATCCTTGTTTTTATTTGAAGTCCCTTTGATGAAAATCATTGAATTCATTATCATTTCAAAGCTAGGGCCAAACCAATCCCAAAACATTATAATGAATGAACACTCCTAAGCATAATGAATTAAGCATCCAATTAAAGGATATGATTTATCTGAGGACGATCATACTTGGTGTGTCTCCATAGAAGAGAACTAGTGATATTTGTCAAAATGGAAGATGACATCTTTTGACTTTGCAATGATGATTAATATATGAACACGGATACTCTAGAGGATAGGTATACATGTTTGATTCCTTGGATTGATGCCATTTTCGAGAGTATCCTTGTTGATATATTAGTAGGTATAGGTATGTGAAAATAGGTTTAAAGTGGATGACAACCCAAAAATTATCTTCAAAACAAGATATTGATACTATGAATTTTTTGGGGCACCATGTAGGTTGACTAATACCTGGAAACTTTCATAAATCTAATGAATAATAATGTTTCAAATATAATTGATGGCAATTTCAAATATTAAGTTAAAAAGTAGTTATGTAAAGTGTGGTGGTGCCGATGATGATGACGATAATAATAATAATAATAATCCCATGCATCATAAAAATATTTTCTTCCTAACAAACATGAAATATAATACTTGTTAGTAATATGATAAGTAAAGCACATTTCTTTTGATTATTTTTAATATAAATTTTTATTTCCAAGATATAAACTAATATATTCAAAATTTTATTGATATATTTTAATCAATTTGATTAAGTAGGAGGATTAATTTTTATCCTTCCCATACGTGTTCAATTCCAATAAAAGCTATGTTCAATTCTTAATAATATAATGTTATGATGATTTCAAACTCTATTATTAAATTTTTATTATCAAAAATAACAAATTACTAACATATTTTCTAATAATAATAATAAGAAAATTTATATTTTAAATATATCAATATATCAAACTAAAATTAAATATATTATATTATTGAAATCCTCTCCACACACATGGACCAATAGGGAAACTATCGGGATTACTTGCCACGACCATCGTGATGCCACCAACTCCTCGCGCCTAGTCAGCTTGAAGCTACCTCTTATGCGCCTTTTATTTTCTTTTGGGGCAATGCATCGGGGATGATGTGTCCATCTGTGTACCACCTTTGACATGTGGACCAATAAAAAACTAGTGAGAGTTACTTGTCACTACAATATGCTTTCGACCATGTCCCGAATCCTAGTCATCCTAGATATCATTGCATGCATGCCTTATAAAACTTCTAGGGAAGCCCTTCTAGGGTGACTTGACTGGATGAGATCATTCTTGTGTCATCAATGCCACGTGATGTGACCTGAGTGGTGACACATGTGACCTAGTGTTTTCCCACTAGGCCACCTGTAAGTGCCAAAAATAGATTCCATGTGTCCCCTGTGCTAACATCATGTTGACATCATTGCAAGCCAATTAAAAAGCTGCCAGTATGGGGAGAGAAAGGGGTCTCGAGCCATGTCTCTTTACTTCTCATTGTGCCATGTTTCCTGACCCTACATCATTATGGGATCTTCCAAGTTGGGTGGACATCACATAAGTGGCTACCCATTTATTAACAATGCAACATTGAATAATGGCATTCTTGATGGATATTTGATTTTGGAAAAATACATATAGGCAGAGAAGTGGACTAGCTACTTTGTTGACATTGCATACAATTAGTGAATAATTTGAGGGATCCACAGTAGCCAAAGTAGAGAGTGGAGCCTTTAATTATGAAGGGTGTATCTAGAGGTCTTCTAGAGATGACACAACAGAGGGATTGTGCCAAGTCATCTACTATGTTGTAGTTATTCGTGGCACGTGCATGGAAATTGGTTACATTTCGGAGTAAAGGACCCTTGGAAATATTAGGTTGAACCTCCACTGATGGAAAAGGGATAGGTTCCAGTTGGTGATGTTAGAGCCTTTATGGATGGAATTGATTGAATATAAGGTGGAGGAGCATATTGATGTGACCAAGGGGAGAGGTTGATATTTGTAGAATCCATTGTTAGGATATGGTAGGTTCCATTCCTAGGCTAATTAGGAGTTGGTATAGGAGGAGTTGTTTGACCATCATTGGTTGCCACATACCTTTAACTACTAGAAAGGTTCCTAAGCATGACTGAATACCAAGCATGGGGTTTGGAGGAAGAAGGTGTTTGGTTACCCCTCTTAGCGTTTGTTTTTGCTTCCGATGGTTGATGCATGTCAGGGAGAAAACGACACTCATGGGTATAATGGCCATAAGTACCACAATATGAACACGCTTTATTTGTGTGAATAAGCTTATTTTGCTTGGGTACATTACCTTATTTCTGGGTTGTAGTAGTCCGGTTTCCTTGATTATTGACATTGAGCTATTTTCATTAGCTACCTTGGTTTCCCTGATTCTAGCACTCTAATTTCCCTTCTCCTTCTTCTTTTTCTTTAAGTTAAGGAGATTTTTAAATTTTTTGTTGGGAATATAATTTACCTTGTTGGGGTGATCTATGTTGATGCATGGGAGCCTATGGTGCTGCTATTGGAGGAGTTGGAGTACTTGGATGTGGAAAAAGATAATAGGGATTTTCCATTACAGTATACTAGGTGGGAGTAGCACAAGCATGCCTAGGAACATGTTGACGTGGATGGGTGTAGGATATACTAGTGCCCCCTCGTGATGCAACGTGGGAGGGATAAGAAGGGGAAAATTCATAAGAGGTGTTGGCCATTTCCCATACGTTCTGATGGACCAGGGGAAGGTTGATGACATGAAATAGATACAATCATGCCATCAGTAGCATGGGATTCCCTTAGTGTTGAAGTATCATCGTGGCATGAGTGCGGGGCATCAATGATGATAGAAAATGTAACTTAACAATAAATATATTATATTGTATTGCATGACCTTTGTATGAGCACTTCCTTGGTTTAGGGGGATGTTGAAGTGACATATTTAGTGATGGGAGAAATGAAATTATTTAGGAAACAATCCGTGAAGGAACGATCATTGATTTCTAGAGATTTGCACAGGATCCATTGTCTATGCCACTCGTGAATGTGATCATTTATGTGATCGGCAGTGATTTGGTGACATAAGGTCAAAATCTTAATGCCTATATCATGGGGAATATGTATCTAGACGTAAGATAAGAAGTCATTCACAATAGTGGTGAACACTTGGTAGGTGCCATGGGGATAGTCAATAAACCATTTCATAGGAGCACTTGTTAGTGTGCACTGAAAGATATGAAGGCAGAACAAATACTTGGTTATGGAGTTGGAAGAGCAACACATGTGGAAGGATCAAATGTGTTTAGCGGGGTCTTCTCTTAGATTACCCTCAAACTTGGGGATATTTTAGAGAAGTTTGGTTGGCATGTAGGCCATGCAAAATCATGCAAGAGAGGATCAATTATTGGTTGGCTCAAATCAAGGAGGTTCAAACTAGCCATAAACAAAAGAAAAGGCTGAGTTGCATACATTGTGGTGGTCATTCCTATATTGTTTCCATTGGTGGGACCCATGTTATTTATGCCATTACCACCAGAATTACTTCCATTGTTAGCACCCACATTAGGGTTGATACCTTCCATACTGGTAATAGGTAGGGGTTTTTTGGACACATAATCTAATAGGGTTGGTGTGCATGAATTCAAACAAGCATAGAAGTCTAAGCGACCTCTTGGAAGATGAAAACCAAGGGTTAAAAAACCATGTAGTAATATGTAAACCTTGGGAATAGAACACAATCACATGAGTTATCTAAATTATTCATATCTACTTTGTGTGTGTTTAACATGGTGTTAGAGCAAGTTCCTTCATAT